>CM059202.1:1036740-1052784 GCA_030323885.1 Branchipolynoe longqiensis
TCTCAAGTCGTCTTGAAAAACCAAGACGGTTTTTATATAGAAACAAAGAGGGGTGAGCTGTCACAGTCTGCAGCTACTTTAATACTGAGAATGGAAGCTAACAAAATATATCATTAGAATGGGTGTAAGTAGCGCTTCAACGTTTCTATGAAGAAAATGCTCCCGTGAATAGTATGTTCATAATATTTAATTAAAACTACATTAAAATAAAGAGATAATCTTATTTTGCCTATAACATTTTACTCCTTGTATTCTTGAATTATTCATTTTTACTGGTGAACAACCATGGTCTGTTTAAGAAAGTACTTTTCTTAGAATCAAAATCCTGGACATAGTTAATGAGAAGTAACCAAAAATATGAAAAAATCATGATGTATGGCATCATATAAACCATTACTCTAATGTACACACAGGCAGATGGGTTGTTGTTTTAGCAGTCTACACAAGGATGGCCACTGGGTGTGGGTGTGGTTGTGGGTGTGGGTGTGGGTGTGGGTGCAGAGTGGGATTTCTCTCTGTGTGGTATATCCACCAGACAGTATATGTGTATGTGCATATACACGCATACATATATATATATATATGCACACAGATATATATGCATATATATGCATAATTATATACATATACACCCATATATGTGGATATATGTGCATATATGTGCATATATACTCATATATATGTGAATATACGTATATATACACATATATATGTGTGGATATATGCTTATATACATATATTTGCATATATATGTGTAGATATGCATTTATATGTGTATATATGCGCATATATACACATATATTCACATATAAGTATTTATGCATATGTATATAATGGTATGGTTCTAAGCATATATATGCATAATTATATACATATACACCCATATATGTGGATATATGTGTATATATACTCATATATATGTGTATATCTGCATATATACACATATATACGTGTCTATATATGCATCTATACATATATTTGCATATATATGTGTAGATGTGCGTTTATATGTGTATATATGCATATATACTCATATATTCGCATCTAAGTATTTATGCATATATGTATATAAGAGTATGTTTCTAAGCATATATATGCATAATTATATACATATACATACATTTATGTGGATATATGTGACTATATACACATATATGTAGAATTGTCAGTGCCATAGACAATTCTTTTAAACAATAACATAATTGTGTACATCATTTCTGGTTATTATATAAATAACACACTCCTCCCAGGTCTATACCCACTCTTACCAAACTCACTTCCACAACACACCCTTTCACTCTCTTGCCCACAAGTTGGGGATGGGGGTGGAGGGGGGTGCTCCCAGTATGTGCTGGTACTGGTTGTGCCCCTATTCTCAAACTTAAAAACAAGGTTTGGCAGCAGTCATGCCTCAATGACCATGACCCACATCCACCCTAAGTTTATCAGTTAAACAGTTGTGTTGGGGTAACCCTGACAGCCAGACAGGCCAGGCTAGGGGTTACCCCACCTGATGCCTCCTACCCCCCCCCCCCTCACACACACAAAGTAAGACAATAGCCACACAGCAACACTGGTCTGCAACCCACACCCCCACCAGCCCACTTCTAGCTACACCATACTGGTCAGTCATGAATCAATGATGATGTGGTGATATTTATTTAAATTTTTTTGAATTTATTTTCAAATTTATTTTTTATTATCCTTAATATTGAATTTTGTTCATATTATTCCTAGCCATATTGATTGCTCGTTATTCACATGCTTTCAGGACCTCCCAGCAATCTGCCACCAGTTGGACCATTGTGGGTTGCACTTCCTCTGTAGCTCAGATGGCAGAGTGTTGGTCTCAAGATCAGAGGGTAACCGGTTCGAATCTTGGAACTGCAATACTTTTTTTTAAAAGAATGTCATACTACTTTTTTTTGTAATGCATAATTTTATCAATATTAATAAATATGCCTTTACCTAACTCGACATTGCTCGACGTTATCTGACTGCGCTTTACCCGGCTCAGGTTTACCCGGCTCTGCTTTACACGGCTCTGCTTTACCCGGATCAGCTTTACCCAGGACCAGGTCAATTTGACCCGACTCGTCTTCACCTGACTCGACTTCACCCCACCCGACTTCACTCGACCCGACTTCACCTGACCCGACTTCACCTGACCCGAGTTCACCGGACCCGAGTTCACCCGACATGACTTTACCCGACTACACTTTACCCCGCTCGTCGTTACCCACCTCGACGTTACCCGCCTCGACGTTACCCGCCTCGACATTACACGCCTCGACGTTACCTGCCTCGACGTTACATGCCTCGACATTACCCGCCTCGACGTTACCCGCCTCGATGTTATTCGCATTCGTTACCCGCCTCGACGTTACCCGCCTCGACATTTCCCGCCTCGACATTACACGCCTCGACGTTACCCGCCTTGATGTTATATGCCTCGACGTTACCCGCCTCGACGTTACCCGCCTCGACATTACCCGCCTCGACGTTACCCTCCTCGATGTTACTCGCCTCGACATTACCCACCTCAACATTACCCGCCTTGACGTCACCTGCCTCGACGTTACCCGCCTCGACATTACCCACCTCGAATTTAACCCGCCTCGACATTACTCACTCGCCTCAACATTAGCCCCCTCGATGTTACACCGCTCTCAAACGTACCGCCTCAATGTTACCGCGCCCGATGTTACCCGCCTCCGAACGTTACCCGGGTTGATGTTACATCCCTCGATGTTACCTGCCCCTCGACGGTACTGCCTCGACGTTACCCGCGCCTCGACGTTTACCCGCCTCGATGTTACCCGCCTCGACTTACACCTCCCGCCACGACAATGACCCCCTCACATTACCCGCCTCGATGTTACCCACCTCGACATTACCCAGCTCGACGTTACCCACCTCGACGTTAACCGCCTCGACGTTACCTGACTCGATGTCACCCGCCTCGACGTTACCCGCCTCGATGTTACCCGCCTCGACATTACCCGCCTCGACGTTACCCGCCTCAAAATTACCCCACTCGACGTTACCCACCTCGACGTTACACGCCTCGACGTTACCCGCCTTGACGTTACATGCCTCGATGTTACCTGCCTCGACGTTACCTGCCTCGATGTTACCCGCCTCGACGTTACCCGCCTCGACATTACCTGCCTCGATGTTACCCGCCTTGACGTTACCCGCCTCGACGTTACTCGCCTCGATGTTACCCACCTCGATGTTACCCGCCTCGACGTTACGCGCCTTGACATTACCCGCCTCGACTTTACCCGCCTCGAGACGCGACCCGCCTCGAGACGCGACGTTACCCGCCTCGACATTACCCGAGTCAACATTACCCGCCTCGATGTACTCGCCTCGCATTACCCACCTCAACATACCCGCGCTTGACGTCTCCCTGCCTCGACGTTACCCGCCTCGACATTACCCACCTCGATGTTACCCGCCTCGACATTACTCGCCTCAACATTACCCGCCTCGATGTTACCCGCCTCAACGTTACCCGCCTCAACGTTACCCGCCTCGATGTTACCCGCCTCGACGTTACCCGCCTCGATATTACATGCCTCGATGTTACCCACCTCGACGGTACCTGCCTCGACGTTACCCGTCGCCTCTACCCACCGCCTCGAACGTGTACCTGCGCCTCGACGTACCCGCCTCGAATTATTCCCGCCCAACAATTACACGCCGTCGCCGTTACCCCCTCGATGTTAATATGCCACGACGTTACCACCACGACGTATACAACGCCTCGACTTACCACCGCTCCCTCGTATATACCCCCCCCCTCGACATTACCCGCCTCGACATTACCCGCCTCGACGCTACCCACCTCGACGTTACACGCCTCGACGTTACCCACCTTGACGTTACATGCCTCGATGTTGCCTGCCTCGACTTTGACCGCCTCGACGTTACCCGCCTCGACGTTACCCATCTCGACCTTACCCGCCTCGATGTTTACGCCTCGAGGCACGATGTTACCCGCCTCGACGTTACCTGCCTTGACGTTACCCGCCTCGACGTAACCCGCCTCAATGTTACCCGCCTCGATGTTACTCGCCTCGACGTTACCCGCCTCGACGTTACCCGCCTCGACGTTACCCGCCTCGACGTTATGCGCCTTGACATTACCCGCCTCGACTTTCTCGCCTCGCCGTTACCCGCCTCGAGGCGTGACGTTACCCGCCTCGACGTTACCCGAGTCGACATTACCCGCCTCAACATTACCCGCCTCGACGTTACCCGCCTCGATGTAACCCGCCTCGACATTACCCACCTCGACGTTACCTGCCTCAACGTTACCCGCCTTGGCGCTACCCGCCTCGATGTTACCCGCCTCGACATTACCCGCCTCAACGCTACCCACCTCGACGTTACCCGCCTCGACGTTACCCGCCTCGACCTTACCCACCTCAACGTTACCCGCCTCGACGAAACCCGCTTCGACCATTACATGCCTTCGATGTTTAACCCGCATTCCACGTTACCCGCCTCGACGTTACCCGCCTCGACGTTACCCGCCTCGACGTTACCCGCCTCGACGTTACCCGCCTCGACATTACCCGCCTCAACATTACACGCCGCGACGTTACCCACCTCGATGTTATATGCCTCGACGTTACCCACCTCGACGTTACACGCCTCGACGTTACCCGCCTCGACGTTTCTCGCCTCGACATTACCCGCCTCGACATTTACGCCTTGACATTACCCGCCTCGACATTACCAGCCTCGACATTACCCGCCTCGACGTTACCCACCTCGACATTACCCACCTCAACGTTACCCGCCTCGATGTTACTCGCCTCGACATTACCCGCCTCGACGTTACCCACCTCCATGTTATCCGCCTCGATGTTACCCGCCTCGAGGCACGATGTTACCCGCCTCAACGTTACCTGCCTTGACGTTATCCGCCTCGACGTAACCCGACTCAATGTTACTCGCCTCGATATTACCCACCTCGACATTAGCCGCCTCGACGTTCCCCACCTCGACGTTACCCACCTCGACGTTACCCGCCTCGACGTTACTCGCCTCGATGTTACCCTCCTCGACGTTACCTGCCTCAACGTTACCCGCCTCGAGGTTACCCACCTCGACATTACCTGCCTCGACGTTACCAGCCTCGACGTTACCCGCCTCGACGTTACCCGCATCGACGTTACCCGCCTCGACGTTACTCGCCTCGATGTTACTCGCCTCAACGGTACCCGCCTCGATGTTACCCACCTTAACATTACCTGCCTCGACGTATCCCGCCTCGACGTTACCCGCCTCAATGTTACCCACCTCAACGTTACCCGCATCAACGTAAAGTCCAGGTGGGTAACATCAGGTCGGGTAATGTTGGCTCGGGCAAACTCGTGTCAGGTAAACTCGGGTCAGGTAAAGTAAGGTGAGGTAAAGTCGGGCCGAGTAAAATGTGGTCAGGTAAAGTGTGGTCGGGTAAAGTGTGGTCAGGTAAAGTTGGGTCGGGTAAACTCGGGTCAGGTAAACTCGGGTCAGGTAAAGTGAGGTGAGGTAAAGTCGGGCCGGGTAAAATGTGGTCAGGTAAAGTGTGGTTGGGTAAAGTGTGGTCAGGTAAAGTTGCGTCGGGTAAACTCGGGTCAGGTAAACTCGGGTCAGGTAAAGTGAGGTGAGGTAAAGTCGAGTCGGGTAAAGTGTGGTCGGGTAAAGTGTGGTCGGGTAACGTGTGGTCGGGTGAACTCAGGTCAGGGGAAGTCGGGTCGGGTAAAGTCAGGTCAGGTAAAGTCGGGTCGGGTAAAGTTGGGTCGGGTAACGTTTAGGCGGGTAACGTCGAGGTGGGTAACATCGAGGTGGGAAACATTGAGGTGGGTAACGTTGAGATGGGTAACATCGAGACGGGTCACATCGAGCCAGGTAACATCGAGGCGGGTCACGTCGAGCCGGGTAAAGTCGAGGCGGGTAACGTCAAGTCGAGCTGGGGTAAACTCGAACAGGGGTAAAGTCGAGCTGGGCTAAAGTCGACCAGGGGAAAAGTCGACCCGGGGTAAAGTCGAGACCTGTAAATTTGACTAATATTAATATAATTATGCATCTAAAAAAAAAATGATTAAGACATTCTTTACAAAAAAAGTATTCTAGTTCCAAGATTCGAACCAGTTACCCTCTGATCTTTAGACCAACACTCTGCCATCTGAGCTATAGAGGAACTGCTAATCCCAGATTGGTCCAATTGGTTGCAGAATGCTGGGAGGTCCTGACAGCATTTGAATAATGAGCAAAGAAATATGGATAGAAATAATCTGGAAAAAATTAAAAAGTAAGGATAAAACATAAATCAATTTAAATATAAATAAAATAAAATTTAAATAAATATCACCACATCATCATTGACCAGCATGGTGTGGCTACAAGTGGGCTGGTGGGGGTGTGGACAGCAGACCAGTGTTGCTGTGTGGCTATTGTCTTACTTTGTGTGTGTGGGTGGTGGGGGAGGTGTCAGGTGGGGCAACCATGCATGACTACCACTAACCATGTCTATATGGCTGACAGGGTGAGACCAACACAAAGAAGCTAGGGTGGGGATGCATCTGTAAACTGACTAACTGAAAAACTTAGTGGGGATGTGGGTCATGGTCATTGAGCCATGACTGCTGCCAAACCTTGTTTTTAAGTTTGAGGATAGGGGTACTACCAGTACCAGTATATCCATACATCCATACATTTATGTATATATATATGCACATATATATGCACATATAGATGCCCATATATACATGTATATATGTGTATCTATGTGTGTATATACATACCTACATGTATGTATGTGTATATATGTGCATATATACACATATATACACATATATATGCGTATATATGTATATATGCATATATATATGTGTATATATGCATATATATGCATATATATGCATATATATGCGTATATATACGCCTATATATGGGTATATATACATATCTACATGTATATATGTGTACATATTCATATATATGCACATATATGCACATATATGCGTGTATATCACTATATCTTTATAATTATGCCTATATATGGATATATATATATATATGCATATATATATATATACATGTATATTCTGTCTGTATATGCACATACACATATTGTATGGTGGATATACCACACAGAGAGAAATCCCACTTTTCACCCACACCCACACCCACACCCAACCCACACCCACACCCAACTCCAGTGGCCATCCTTGTGTAGTAGACTGCTAAAACAACAACCCATCTGCCTGTGTACATTAGAGTAATGGCATATATGATGCTATTCATCATGATTTGTTCATATTGTTGGTTATTTCTCATTAACTATGTCCATGATTTTGATTCTAAGAAAAATACTGGTTTAAATAGACCATGGTGTTTCACCAATAAAAATGACTAATTCCAGAATAAAAACAGCACAATGTTATAGGCAAAATAAGATTATCTCTTTATTTTAATGTAGTTTTAATTGAATATTATTAACATACTATAGACAGGAGCATTTTCTTCATAGAAACTTTGAAGAGCTACTTATAACCATTTGAATGATGTATTTTGTTAGGTTCCATCCTCAATATTAAAGTAGTGGCAGACTGTGACAGGTCACCCCTATTTGTTTCTATATGTAAACTGTCTTGGTTTTTCAAAACGTCTTGATTTTTCAGGACGTTTTGAAATCCAAGACGTGGCCCCTACCTGTAGATAGTGGAAAGGTTGGGGTTGGGGTGGGGGCGCTGGGCTTCAGCATAGCGATATGACGTCATGTGTTGTATCGTCACAGGGAGTGGTGATTACATCATCGATTGAGATTATTTGAAAGGGTTGTAACTAATAAGTATTTGAAAGAAAAATATGGGGTTATGTTTTGTCATAGAAGGTCGTGGAGTCAAGGTCGTGGCTGTCAGAAACAGGATCGTTTCTTCTAAGTGGAAATGGTGGTGTTCTTTGTGTCAAAGTGGTTAGGGTGTCTGACTTTTTTCTATGTCGGATGCCTGATCTGAGGGTCAGCGGTTCAATTCCCCGTGCCCCCCCCCCCACCTCTGCCAATTTGGATTTCCACTGCTGTGTATAACTTACACCATCATCAAAGGCCGGTTGTTCTCATACCATGTCTATGTGGTGTGGGAGGTTAAAAATCCCTTGGGTCGGTAAAAGTGTAGGCCCAGGCTTTCTAACGACAAACTGGCCACAGCAGGAGCATCCAGATCGCGGCCCTGGGAATCAGCTATCTGATTGCAAATCCTGCTACCACCATCCACCACCAAGAGCACATCCCGCGAATAAAGATCATACCTCTGCTCGAAAATCCCTTGAGATAACGGGTGGAAGGACACGATGAAGATGAAGAAGTGGAAATTGTACTGCTGTGCATTAGACAACATATATATGTTGTGTCATACATTTTGCTAACCCACTAACCTACTAACCCCCTTCACCAGGCTGGAGACCTTACCTCGTTTGGGCTATGGTGGTTATAGTACCTGTTTGACCACCGGTTCAATTACCTAGGGCGAATTTCATATAGGATTAATGTGCAGGTTCATAGATATGGTAGTGGCACACTGAGTTTTGGAATGTTTTCATATTGTAATACATCACTATAAAGCAAAAGATTATATCTAATTTCCTGAATATTTCCAGGACATTTAGTTGGGACACCGGATTGAGTAAATGAACATTGAATATTAGGAAATAATTCATTAGTTCCAACACATGGCTACAGGCCAGAACTGTCCATGATAATACTTTGTTGGTATAGCCATGAATCCCAAACTATAGAGGAACCTCCAGCCAACCATGGGGGTATATGCTGGTTTGTGGCCCACTCATATACTTCCACTTGCCACTGGGGGAGGCTGTTGTACATCATTTAGATTTATTTTTTGCATACCAATATATATATATATATATATATGCATTTACGTATATCCATATATAGACCCACATATATATATATATATATATATATATATATATATGTATAAACATATACACACATATATGCATCTATGGTTAATTACATTGTACAACTCGTGTGCATCGTAATTAAAGGAAAGGAAGAAAACACAAACAAGTAAATATAAGTAGGTCTAATTTGTTCGAGCGCAGACAAAAACAGATGCGATACTTATGGAGTGTGAAAAGTTATGTCAAATGTCCCGAGCCAAATAACACCGACAACTTCCAAAGTGGAAACTTCATCATCATCAGCATCATCAGCATCGTCATCCTCATCACCATCATCACCATCATCATCCCCTTAACTGCGAGGGTCGGTGGGACACCAGAAATGATTTTGTAACCAGGGCTGCGTTCAGGGTCCGTCTCGGAGGCGACTCGACGACGTCTCGGCGATGCTTTTTGGTCTATTTGCGTTCAGGGTCCGTCTCGGCGACGTCTCGGCGACACCTCCCTTTTCAGGTTGGAGACAAAAAGCGCCTCGAAAATGGCCGCCGCATGCAGTCGTTTCATCCAATCAGAGCACAGCATTTTGATTGCAAATGGTCGCCGCCTATGGGGGCGGCCATTTTCAAGAAAAGAAACTGCCTTTGTGGTTCAGACTAGCGTTACATCACGGGCGCCTCCCGAGGCACCTCCAAGACGGACCCTGAACACGGCCCAGTTTTCTCCATTTTTCATGGCCCTCTGGAACTTGGCGAACCCCAGGTTTGTCCATTCCTGAAACTTTGTTGTTACTTTATCTGGTGCTCGGCATCACCCGTGAAGCGGTGGCCGAATTGGTAAGAGCGCATGCAGGCTTCCTGTCTGGAAGATTGGGAGTTTGAATCCTGGCCGAGTCAAACCAATGATTGGTTATCTCAGCATCAGGATAATGTGACTGAGTGGGAAATTGGGTCATGGTGCCGGTCGCCTGGTTTCTCAATGGGGCAGCACTATAAAGTCACATTGAGTGTGCACTGTCACAATTCGGTGCCCGTCCTTATATGGCCTTAGATGTTGCCAGGACATAAAACTACAATAAACAATTCTTTTTCCTTCTCTTTCAATTGCTTAGCCTGGATCTATTGGGTAAAAGAGGACTATTTCACGATTTTCATTTCTTTGTTGTTTTACATCCTAGCAACATTTGAAATCATATCAGGGCGGGTACCGACTTGTGACAATGAACACTCATGGACACTTTATAGTGCTGCCCCACTAGGAGACCAGACTGCCAGCACCATGACCCGATATCCCGCACCAATATCACATTATCGTGATAATGTGCTAACCAGTCCTTGCCCTCTCCTAGTAATGCAGAGTGTAATGAATGTGTTAACTCCTTGAGCTGCGTTGTGGAACTGTTTATTTGAGGAGGCCCTTCCCAGCATGCCCCATACATGACGTCATGGTTACCAATGAAACACGTCATGGTTACCTATGACACAGATACATCACATCTCCTTTCCATGGAAACACTTAACGTAATATGCATTACCTTACATTGTTATTGAGAAATGCAACAGAACGAGCACGTCTCAAATGCAATACATACTTAACCTAATGCAATATTCAATATTCAATATTCCCTCTCCCTTAGAGAATGACCGACAATATGGTAAGCACTTCATTGTCCATGTGACATTACGTAAACAATACTACAGACAGGTGTGAACAAATCAATATGACACATCACCCTGAAGACATCCTAATAACGACAACATGTGAAGAAAACCAATTATCAACATTACATATTGTATTGCTCTTTTATGGCAAGTAATGTCCAATCCAACAGCATAACCTATCTTAATTGTAGATATGTAAAATTCAAGAATCATAAATGTACATGTAAACTACTTATGTAGGATAACCCAATCGTTCTGGTCGGTGAACTTGCCGACCTTAACGTGTCTTATATGTCGGTGTCATGTTCTGATTGTCCGTACTTGTGTTACAAACAGGTTCCTTAACTAATTTTAACCGAACTGGGTCATCCCTGATCCCGGTATGTGGTCTTACAGGGGGACATTTAAAAATGAATTTCCGGTTACGGCGCACAGCTGTGTTGTCATCGTTGATGATTGTATAGTCTCTGGGTCCAGGTGTATTAATATGAATGATTTTGCCTGGCCTCCAAGAACCGTTGTGGTCTCTATATCTTATGACATCACCAGCCTGAAGCTTACTCAATGGTCTCCGAGCTCGTTTATCAAAGTACTTTTTCTGATTTAATTGATTCTGTTTTAACAATGACAATTTGGATGGTTGTAACCACGGTCTTAGTCGAACATCCAGAAGAGGTATGCGTGTTCTTAGACTGCGAGACATTAGTAATTGTGATGGAGACGCCCCCATACCCTGCAAGGTTGTGTTTCGGTAGTTTAATAGACCTAGATACATGTCCCTGTCATCAGTTGCTGACTTTTTTAATATGCCTTTGATAGTTTGAACAAACTGTTCAACCTGCCCATTACTTTGCGCGTGCATAGGGTTAGTATAAATTGGTGCGAAGCCATATTTGCGAGAGAAATTGTTATATTCAATACTTTTGAATTGAGGTCCATTGTCAGACACAACAAACTTAGGTATACCGTATCTAGCAAATGTCTGCTTTAGTGCAATTATAACTGTTTTGCTGGTAGTGTCATGCATTTCTATAACCTCTGGGAACTTGGTATAATAATCCACAATAATCAAATAATTTAAACCATTTACATGACATAAGTCAACCCCTATCTTATAAAATGGGATGTCTACCACAGGGTGACTTATCATAGGCTCCTTATGAGGTGCATTCCTGAAGTCTTGACAAATCTGACACCTGGCAATTTTGTATTCTATTTGAGCGTTAATGCCAGGCCAGAAAACAGTGTCTCTCGCCAATTGCTTACATTTAATGATTCCTAAATGTGATTCATGGAGCTTATTTAACATTTCGGTTTGTAATGATCTCGGAATAACTATCTGCATACCTTTAAATACTAAACCATCAGATGATGTTATGTCTCTATTGTAAGTGTAGAACGGCTTAACATCTGGCGATACATTTTTGTTACTAGTCGGCCAACCATCAATAGTGAAACTTATTATTTGTTGTAAGGTCATGTCCCTTTTTCTGGCTGATACAACTTGCTGTATAACATCTTTATCAATATCCACTGTTGCCACCGAAACTTCTTTATTGAAGAGGTCATTGGGCTCTATGCTAGATGTGTGTGCTCTTGATAATGTATCTGCAAAATAAAGGGTTGACCCCTTAGTGTAAACCACTGTTAAATTATAATTTTGCAACCTCATTCGCATACATTGCATCCTGGCCGAGAGCTCATGGATAGGCTTTGTCATAATTGATTCTAACGGTTTATGATCAGTCTGAACAATAATATTATTGTAGTGGTCTGCACTGATCTCTCTGGCAAGGAGCCACATAGACAGGTAGGCATGGGTAGTGTGTTGAAATCAGGGAGCCTAGGTGGTGTAATGGTTAGCACACTGGCCCAGAATGCAAAGAGATGTGGGTTCGAGTCCCGCTCTAGGCGCAATATTTCCCATTTTCAACACCCCCACGACACTGGTTGCCGTGACCATGATCCTGTACAAGCTACGCGCTGTATAGTTGTTGAACCTACCCTGTGTATGTAAGTGCGTTGCATTGCCTGTTTGCATGTAATTGTAAGCATTAAAACACTTACAATTCCAGGGGGACGAGTGTAGTGGTCTGCACTGACCTCTCAGGCAAGGAGCCACATAGACAGGTAGGCATGGGTAGTGTGTTGATATCAGGGAGCCCAGGTGGTGTAATGGTTAACACACTGGCCCGGAATGCAAAGAGATGTGGGTTCGAGTCCCGCTCTAGGCACAATATTTCCCATTTTCAACACCCCCATGACATTATTACCATATATATATTCATGAAATTTTTACACCCGAAACATATAGCAAGAAGTTCCTTCTCTATAACAGCATAACTGATCTGACATTCATCCAAAGCCTTCGAAGCCATGGCAACAGGTTGATTATTTTGGAAAATGGTTGCCCCTAACCCATATTTTGATGCATCTACTTGCAATGTTATTTGTTCTCTACAATCAAAATACCTTAGGATAGGTGCATCCCTTAACAACTGTTTCAACTTCTTGAATGCCGTTATCTGTGGTTCATCCCAATGCCAAGCTATATTTTTTGTTATGACCATACATAATGGTCTAGTTATTTGTGTCATGTTATTTATGAATTTGCTAACCTAACCGATCATGCCCAAAAATCTTTGCACAGCAGGTTTGTCAGTCGGATCTGGCATGTCAATGATTGCCTGTACCCGCTCCTCATTCGGCCTTAATCCTTCAGCCGTAATTAAATGTCCTACGTAGTTTACACTGGATTGGCAAATCTTTGACTTTTTGGGGTTTAATTTAAGATTTGTCTCTCTGGCACGGGATAATACTGCTTCCAAACGTTCATTGTGTTCATGTATGGTTTTCCCATGGACCAATATATCGTCCGAGATTACATGAACCCATTTAATATCTTGAAACATGTCATTCATTTCCTTTATGAAAATGTCCCCTGCCGTCTTGATGCCAAACGGTAACCTGGTGTAACGGAACCGACCCATGGGGTATTAAATGTACAAAGTTTGGAGCTATTATTATCCAGTTGTACCTGCCAGTAACCGCTATTTGTGTCTAATACGGAAAAAAACTTGGACCCGTGTATTTGAGCCACGACCTCCTCGACTGTATGCATAGGGTACGGACCACGTAAGATGGCCCTGTTTAATTTGGTTGGGTCCAAACATACTCGAATCTTTCCCGGTTTTCTCACAATTGTTATGGTTCCTCCTCCCTGACAATTACACCTAATTCTAACATACGGTCTAGCTCTTGCCTAACATCGTCTGTAATGGCGACAGGTATTCTACATGGGGGATCAATGACAGGAGGTACAGATACATCAATATGAATGGTAGCATTTACTTTTATTAGGCCTAAACCAAGAAATACGTCAGAATATTTATTTACCATTTCCCGGGCCTTTGACTTATCCGAAGTGTCCTGAACCTCATCCACATGAGCTATCAGGCCTAACACGACACAAGCCTCTTTACCTAGGATAGCACTTCCCGCATCTGTCACTTGAAACTTTAGCCGTCTCCCATTCACCTCTAGATGTACTTCCCCAGATGGTATGATCCGATCACGGTTGTAAGTCACGAGATGGCACTTAGAAGGAGCTAGAACAACATTCACCAGCTTATGGTACACATCCAACGGTAAAATGTTCACCTCCGACCCTGTATCCATCTTGAACGAAACGTCACAACCGCCAATGTTGACAGTCGTATACTACAATCCAGGTTCATCACTCGCATCGTTGTACACTGCACCGACAAATAGATCATAAGCTTGACCTACATCTTCCTGCGCATCGTCAACGTTATGTGGGTCAACAGTTACTTCATTAACTGGCACAGTACGATTCAACTGCGCCCTACAAACTTTCCGAAAATGTCCTAACTTGTGACAGCTGGCACATTCTTTACCACGGGCTGGACAATTCCCCCTCTGATGATTATATCCACATTTGTCACATTGCAAGGACTGGTGTCTTGTTGGCCCAAACCCCATTGACGTAGGCGGTATCCACTGTTGCATTGGACGCGACGGCAATCCATGGCGACGCCCGTTGGCAGTTGCTATGCTGGCTACGCTGTCTTCTGAACGAACATCGTTGTTAACTAATTGAGTAGACTTATGTTCACTCAATCTGCACATTTGTACACACTGATCCAGAGACAGATTGGGCATTTGTAATAGGCGATTCCATAGCATATTATCCTTGATACCGCAAACCAGGCAATCACACAACAAGGAGTCTTCCAAGTTGTCATAACAACAATGTACTATACGTGACTTCAATTCGCGAATATAAGCGTCCATGCTTTCAGATGTCTGGTTATACGAATTAAATTGATATCGGATGACCGTAATGTTTGACTTACCCTCACAGTACTCATTAAAAGCAGCAATGAGTGGTACAATTTTATCTTTATCCGTGGCATCGATCCGTAATGTTTTGTGTATTTTCTGTGCCTCCCTGCCAGCAACGTGTAGAAAGACACAGCACTGAACTCTCTCCGATTTGGATGAAGCACCCGATGCCGTTGCATATATTTTGTATGCTTGCAACCATGACCTCCAGTTCATGGCCATGTTATTGTAGTGGTCTGCACTGACCTCTCAGGCAAGGAGCCGCATATACAGGTAGGCGTGGGTAGTGTGGTGATATCAGGGAGCCTAGGTGGTGTAATGGTTAGCACACTGGCCCGGAATGCAAAGAAATGTGGGTTCGAGTCCCACTCTAGGCGCAATATTTCCCATTTTCATCACCCCCATGACATTATCGTCCACTTTCAATGGAGACGGGGGTTTTAAACCCGTTAACGCCATATCGTTGAGTTCCTCCGAAGAATCTGACACCATGTAATGAACGTGTTAACTCCTTGAGCTGTGTTGTGGAACTGTTTATTTGAGCAGGCCCTTCCCAGCATGCCCCATACATGACGTCATGGTTACCAATGACACAGGTCATGGTTACCTATGACACAGATACATCACACCGAGCGCCAGGATAGGTAGCGACAAGTATCAATTTTATAATTCATTGGTTTGACTCGGCTGGGATTCGAACTTCCGACCTTCCGCATGGGAAGCCTGCGCGCTACCGATTCGGCCACCACGTCCGGTTTTAGGATGGTCAGTATGCTGCTTGAGGATTAATATGATAATGCAATGACTCGAGGTGCCAACAATCCTGTTTCCCAGTCTGGCAACACTATAAAACAATCTGGAGTGCACACCGTCAGAAGTCTGTAACCTTAGATTGATTGGTTGGTTGTCGGAATTTTACGTTCTGGCAATATCGAAGGTCATATCAGGGCGGGTACCGACTTGTGACAGTGTGCACTCATGGCTACTTTATAGTGCTACCCAACTGGGAGACCAGGCCACCAGCACCATGACCTGATATCCCACTCAGTCACATTTTCCTGACAATGAGCCAGCCAGTCCTTGCCTTATCCTAATC
>CM059202.1:1053283-1090454 GCA_030323885.1 Branchipolynoe longqiensis
TTTGCCGGAGCAACCCAACGACACGTAATCCAGTCGTGAGTTGTATATGCTAATTGCTGGTACCTCACGTGCTTCCTTCTCCCTAGCCTGAGGCTAGCCTGAGGCTGTTTACCGAGGTAAAATATATATATATCTGTATCATCATCATGCTGTCGGTCGCGATGCGACAAATTCTATAATCCCGAAACATATATTTTTCGGGATATATAGTATATATATAGGGTCATACATACAGATTTAATATGCCTAAATATATGAACAGAAGATGATGAGTAGGCCTATAATAAGTATAAGTAGGCCTATATATATTACGTGATCGTGGACGTTGTAATCTACCTTACTTACTTCCAAGAAGTTGTTGGCCCGACTTTTTAAGGTCTACTAATCTACATGATTCCGCTAATTATTCCCCTCAAACGTAACAGGCTACAAGACATAAGGATCTTAGCAATATAAGTAGCACCTACATTGCAAAATCATGTGGTCATTTCCATAGCCCAGCCTTTTGACACTTTATCCCAAGGCCAATGGTTGCTCAGCAGCCCTGTCACAGAGACAGGGCTACGGGAGTAACTACGGTAAACCTCAGGGTTGCTAGGGCGACCGTTACCATCAGTTCGACAACTAACCTCGTTTTAAAATTAAGATGGCGTGAGTGTGGAATCTGTCAATATCGCATTAAGTGGTTAAAAGCGATATTGGACGATAAACAATTCACTAAATATCTCAATAATATAGGATTGCATTAAATTCCACTCAAATATTTCTCGATCGATTTACTTGTCTACCACCAAGGCAGCAAGTAGGAATACATTGTTTACATTCCGTACTGCTTGGAGGCTATTCGCTGTCATGGTAACTTATCACCGCGTATCGAAAGCTCGCTTGATTCCACGTCACGAACAAATGGTCTTTAATTTGAGTTTTATTTCAACTATATATATTTAGGGAATGTAAATATCGATCCAAAAATAGATTCCGGTATTGGTATACGTTATAAGCTTAATAAATCGATGGATTATGGGCTTAACGCCGTGATGATCGCCGCAGAGTAGCGCACGCCCCGAGGAGGGAGAACTACACTGGTCCCTCCCTGCATATCTTCCATATATGGTCCGATGACGTCATGCTTTATGCCAAGCCTAAGGACGGCGAACCAAGATAACCGAAAGCCAGCATGTTTGGAAATTAGCTATTTTGACTGAATTCAGCCGTGTTATGAAATTAAATTACGGATGAACTTTGGCTAGATTTGCGCGTGTGGAGGAAATCAGGACATATGAATTACATCTTTGATCAGTTGAAAGCAAAACTTAGTTCTAGAAAACAAGATGGCGTCGTTTTCGTCATTTGAAGAGTAGTTGCATGGTCCGATGGCATTTGAATTTTTGTCATATTTTTTAGATAAATATATCAAATTGATCGTTACAAGCTACTAATCACTAGTCCGGAGTGATTTTGATTAAAGATGATTAGTTTTGAAGTAATATGAGCTGAAAGAACCAAAAATAATTTTGACAAGCTTGCCAAAAGTCCTGTGGCTATGACCCAGATGGTCATCTCGTGGTGACCACTTGATGTGAGATGACCTGGAACCTTACAGGACTGTAGGTAGGTATTCCTGGTTGGATAGGGAACATTCTGGGAATGGATTAGTGCCATAGGCCCATGGCACTAGGGTTTTTAACAAAATATAATGTGTGTCTGTTTTCTGCTTGTGTCTGTCTATGTATGGCTGTATGTATCTGTGTGTATGTCTGTGTGTGTGTATGTCTGTGTGTGTCTATCTGTGTGTTTCTCTGTATGTGTGTGTATGTATGTGTGTATGTATGTGTGTGTCTGTGTGTGTATGTATGTGTGTATGTATGTATGTATGTATGTATGTATGTATGTATGTGTGTGTCTGCCTCTGTCTATGTGTCTCTGTCTGTGTGTCTCTCTTTGCAAAGTCAGGTCGGGTGTATGTGTGTATGTGTATGTCGGGTGTGTGCATGTCTGTGTTTTTCTGTGTGTGCTGTCTATGCATGTCTGTCTGTGTGTGTCTGTGTGTATATGTATGTGTGGTAATGTATGTGTGTATGTGTGTGTCTGTGTGTATATCTGTGTGTATGTATGTGTGTGGCTGCCTCTGTCTGTGTGTGTCTGTGTGTGTCTCTCTCTCTGCAAAGTCAGGTCGGGTGTATGTGTGTCTGTGTGTGTATGTGTGTGACTGTGTGTCTGTGTGTGTCTGTCTGTGTATGTCTGTATGTGTGTGTGTATGTGTGTGTCTGCCTCTGTCTGTGTGCGGCTGTCTATGTGTCTCTGTATGTGTGTGTGTCTCGCTCTCTGCAAAGTCATGTCAGGTGTATGTGTGTCTATGTATGTCGGGTGTGTGCATGTCTGTGTGTTTGTGTGTGCTGTCTATGCATGTATGTCTGTGTGTGTCTATCTGTGTGTCTGTCTGTGTGTGTATGTGTGTATATGTATGTGTGGTAATGTCTGTGTGTGTATGTGTGTATGTATGTGTGTGTCTGTGTGTATATGTATGTGGGTATGTCTGTGTGTGTTTGTGTGTATATCTATGTGTGTATGTCTGTGTGTGTATGTCTCTGCATGTCTGTATGTGTGTATGTCTGTGTGTGTCTGTCTGGGGCTGTCTGTGTGTATGTGTGTGTGTGGCTCTCTCTCTCTGCAAAGTCAGGTTGGGTGTATGTGCGTCTATGTATGGTGGGTGTGTGCATGTCTGTGTGTTTCTGTGTATGTGTGTGCTGTCTGCATGTCTGTCTGTGTGTGCCTATCTATGGGTGTTAGTCTGTGTGTGTATGTCTGTGTATGTATGTCTGTTTGTGTATGTCTCTGTGTGTGTCTGTCTGTGTGTGTATGTCTGTGTGTGTATGTCTGTCTCTGTGTCTCTGTAAAGTCAGGTCAGGAAACACACAGACACATACACACGCATCCACCTCATATCCCCTTCCCCTCTATGGCCCTGCACAGTAGGCCTACTTGGTTGGGGGGAGGCTAATGAGGTCACGAGATTGGCCTAATTGGTTAATGGCCTTCCTGCATAATGGGTGTTTCAAACTGAGTGTTCAAAGGGGTGAGGTTATAAACTCACTGGTTATTCTGTATATACTGACCCAAATCATTAGCTAATACACCAGTATCTAAGTTGGATATATAGGATCAAATGTAAGTAGTTGTTTTAATTTTGACAAAATTATATTTCATCGGACTATGCAACTTTAAGAAATTACACTGATATATAGTGCGCAGACGATAGTAATTATTTTCCAAATTGGCTATGCTAATACATAAATTAAGGAATGTTTTCACACATTAATTTATGTTAGTTTCTTTCTATTTTACGACCGGATGCGTTGGCCGTATCGGTAAAACTAAAAGCGCCGACTTCCGGTGTCGGAATATCGGAAGTTTGAATCATGGTCGAGTCTAAATAAAGGATTCACCCTGTAATTGTAGTACACGGGTGAACGACAACGTTGTCTAAATACGGGCGAAAATAGCTTTAGTATGGAACAGGAAGTAGAATGCCTGGCTCCAGTATCAAATGGGTACTTATATCGGCACATAGTTGGTGAAATGGGAGAGAATGCAAAAAGACAATATGGTGGCAATAGAATACCGTCGATTTCACCTTTAAATTCTATTAAACTATATGTTTTATTATATTTTTCAACTCAAATGTAGCGGGGAAATATGAAGACATATATAAAGAATAAGTCTTGCTTCTTAGATTGTGAATTTAAGCTCTCATTTCATTTCCCCACTTTTTCGTCAGCTTTTATATAGGGTTGGTATTCACCCGTGTACTACAAGTACAAGGTGAATCTGTTATCTAGGCCGAGTCAAACCCAATAACTTAACCAAAATAATATGTGCCAGTTGTCACGGCCTAGCCTGGGGCTCAATCTTACTAAGATAGGGAAAGGTTGGGTTACCTTAGTATCAGGATAA
The DNA here is from genome assembly GCA_030323885.1 of Branchipolynoe longqiensis. Classification (NCBI taxonomy): domain Eukaryota; kingdom Metazoa; phylum Annelida; class Polychaeta; order Phyllodocida; family Polynoidae; genus Branchipolynoe; species Branchipolynoe longqiensis. The sequence goes on from CM059202.1 coordinate 1,057,238, forward strand.
TATATGTGGAATATCGGGGCATGCATGGTGTTAGTAGCCTGATCTTCCAGTGGGGAAGCACTATAAAGTCGCCATGAGTGCGTCGGTATCCGTCCTGATATGACCTTGGCTATTGCTAGGTGTAAAACACCAACAAACTGATATCTTACAATATTATGGTTTGTTTATTTGTTTGTTGCGATTTAACTTTTACTCCGAGCATTGAGGTAATGTTTTAATGTATCAGTGTGTCAATTCTTAGGTTAAGACTGACATCCTTTTAATGCTACTTCATGGCAACCTAAACCGTCGGCATAAGCCGTGTTCACACCCACAACTTTAGGCCGAACTAGATAAGGCAAACTAGATGAGGCGGACTAGTGTCGTGTCCACACACGGAGCGGTTTAAGGCGGAAATCGATATCTGCGCATAAGCAAGTCCATACTAACCAGCACCAGTTTCGGTTAGTCGACGTCGGCACGAGAGAGTGTGGGTTCGACCTAGATCTGTTTCGAATGAATCGTATTGTTTTGGAACGGTCAAAACTTCTGCTGGGCAGTGAAACCTTAAAAATAAAATAAATGATGAAAAAAATATCGGTGCACCTCTTGCCGGTTCATAGACCAAATTATATTATATAGTGTGACATGCTTAATCCACTTCAAGTAAACCGCTACCGTCCACACAAGCAAGAAGGGCCGACTTAAGCTAGTTCGCTTCATATAAGCTACCTCGCGAGGCGGTTTACTTGAGGCAAACTAGATGAGGCGACTTAGCCTTAAGTCGCCTCATCGTAGCGTCCACACGGCGAATGTGAGGCGACTTAGATGAGGCAAACTAGTTGAGGCGACTTAACGCCCGTGTGTGAACACGGCTATAGAAATCTACTATATTACTAGCAGTAGCTACGTTGTTCCGTCAAGGTTTGTTGGTAGTATAGTAGTCTGCACTGACCTCTCAGGCAAGGAGCCGCATAGACAGGTAGGCGTAGGTAGTGTGGCGATATCAGGGAGCCTAGGTGGTGTAATGGTTAGGACACTGGCCCGGAATGCAAAGAGATGTGGGTTCGAGTCCCGCTCTAGGCACAATATATATTTCCCATTTTCATCACCCTCATGACACTGGTGCCATGACACTGGTTGCCGTGACCATGATCTTGTACAAGCTACGCGCTTTTTGTTTTTGTTGTTGTTGTTTTTTACGTCCTAGCAACATCTAAGGTCATATCAGGACGGGTACCAACTTGTGACAGTAGGCACTCATGGCGATTTTATAGTGCTGCCCCACTGGGAAGTCAGGCTGCCGGCACCATGACCCGATATCCCACTCAGTCACATTATCATGACACTAAGCTAACCAGTCCTGGTCCTATCCTAATAATGCCGAGTTCCAGACTAGGAAGTGACAAGTATCAATTTTATAAGTCAATGGTTTGACTCAACTGGGAACCAAGCTCCCGACCTTCTGAACGTGAGGCCCGCGCTCTACCGATTCGGCCACAGGTCCCGGTGGGCGGAAGTGATGTCAGGCTTTGTAGACGGGGTGGCGTAGCGACATACCATATATGTTCCAATAGAAGCATGCTACCCAATAGAAGCACACACCCCCACCCCCCATTTCAAGATTGAAAGCGCAAACAAATTGACAATCATATTCAGACTGAATGCACATGGAATAAAACAATCCCACTTTATTTCAGAGGCACAACAAAAACAAATCTGATTATACCCAAATTTACACTACTTCCTTTGGGGTAACTTAAGTTCACTATTATTCTTCGTTCATCTCTGTCTTTTTTGGGTATTGTCGTTATCGGGCTTATTTGTGCCCACGGTTTAAATGTGGGGAGGGAGAAGGGCCCTAAGAGGGCCTCCTTTTCTAGTTCAGTAGAGATGTAAAGACTTATCCATGTACTGTTGATTGGGTCAGGGGCTGAGTTGCCAGCATAGTCTGCTGGCCACCCAAATTCCAGAAAATCTAGTAAATGTTTGTCATGATAGTTAAAAAAAATAATTCCTTCCATTTACAAATATTTAACCCTGACGGAATCGGAATTCTAGACCCTACCCAGATAGCACACAGCCGTCCGGCCGACGTTGGCTATTGGTCGCAGGAATTGTAAGGAATTATTTAACAGGTTTGTTTATTAATATGTTTAGATTATTTTGTAAAAGTTTTGTAATTTATTACAACGTATTAATGGAATTATTCGTGTTAATACGATTTGAATTATCAGGTACGGAATGTTGATGGTTCGAGTCGCCAGCGGAGGACGTGCGATCGTTGAGCAGCGTTCTTTTTCTACAAATAACTCCAGAAATTGCAGGAATTTCAAGGAATTATTTAACAGGTTTGTTTATTAATATGTTTAGATTATTTTGTAAAAGTTTAGTAATTTATTATGACATATTAATGGAGTTATTCGTGTTAATACGATTTGAATCATATTATCCGTGATGGAATGTTGACGAAGCACCGCCATCTTGGTTTTTTCCGAAAACATTAGCTTTATTCGGGCTGACGGCGTTTGCCGCCGTCGGGCCAACATTGTTTTGTCCAACTTCCCGCTGTCGAGCCGATGGCGGCTGCCGCCGTCGGACCGACGGTGGCGGCCGCCGTCGAGCCGACGGCGGGAGGTTGGACAAAACAATGTCGGCCCGACGGCGGTTTCCACTGTTGGGCCGACGGCGCGGCCGCCGTCGGGCTGACGTTGGCCCGACGGCTGTGTGCTATCTGGGTAAGTAGTTTGGTAAGCCTGTATTTCTAACCTTTGTATAAAGTTAGGCTACGCTCTAGAAATATAGGACACAAGATAAGTATGGGTTGATCAGTTTATTACTAGACCTTGGCTAGGATAACTGCCTAACCGGTTACAAAGTCTGAAAACCCGGTGCGAACTGGCCGGCTAGGCGGGTGCAGGACACAAACACGCAGTGGCGCTGCAGTAGCAGGCGGAGGGATCGATCCCATCAGGCCGTATTAGGCCAAACCACATTAATTTTCGTTGTACACAAGCAATCTACTGGGCAGTAAATAAAGTCGTACAATAATAACGAATAAACCGCTCTGCCTTTTTATACAATGATAAGTGATTATCATGTCCATAAAGTTAGGCTACGCTCTAGAAACATAGGACACAAGATAAGTATGGGTTGATCAGTTTATTACTAGACCTTGGCTAGGATAACTGCCCAAAGGAAACGCTCGCGGATCACCCCAACCCAACTAATTATGTGTCGAGGACAGTAAAGCGGCTACCCGCATATCATTAATAATCCTAGAGGATAAGGGGGTCTTAATATAATCATAGACCGTATCCGACACCCAATCACCCCTAGTACGAATTTCCTCCATAGTTGCACCCGTCATGTGCAAAAACGTACACCCACCCCTTCGCAGTGAATGGGAACTCAAGAGGGTAGTATCTAGCCCTGCCTTTGAGGCAAATAGTTTCAGAATGCTTTGATAAGTATCATAATCCATAGGGGCAAAAGTATCCTGACCTATCGGTATCTGAAAAGTCGGCGCTGCCATAGACACTGGTACCTGCTTAAAATGCAGCTCCGTCCAGTATACAGCACAAAGCGCCCGGTCCGCGCACCTTGAAGTAGGGATTTGAAGCAGACGCTCCTTGAACTGAATAGTTTTTGAATGCCGCAAGGTCATTACTAGGCCCCAATCATAGAAGTGGAAGTCTCCCCTTAGTAGTGTAGAATCAGACTCTGTTACCTGACACTTATGGAGCAAACCCCTAAATGAACACAATATTGCCGCATACCATGCTACATGACCTCGATTAGCTGTTAATGTAGACAAAATTGCTCTAAGCATATGCGGTAGCATAGGGATTGCCCTCATCGGAGTATCACCTTTTACTCTCCGTATCCCTCTCATTGTTGATGATAAGGTAAAATTAGCATAGTCAATCGCCGGCTCCGAATGAGACTGCAAAAAATAGTTTAGGCCACTCAAGTAATTTTGTATTGAAGAATATTTCAAAGATCTGGCTAGCCAGGTTGCATAAAGGGCCACCTGCTCATCAGAGCAAGGAAAAGGTGAGCGAGATGGGTGAAATAATTCAACAAACTCCAGGTATTTATTAACTTGGGCACAACGTGTCATCAATGAATTTTTTGCATAATTCTGCAAATGGAACGACTTCTGCTCAGTCTTCAGCTTCGCACATCCTGGAAAATTAAAATGTCAGCTCCAATTGAACACTATCTATCAAAATCCCCCAAAATTTGACTTTTATTTCTGCCTGTGTCACTTTCTTATAGTTAATGGAGAAAAGAATCATATTTTCCGTGCGAAGCAGTCAACAGCCTTGGGAAAAATGTTCAATGAGCACCAGGCTAGAATGTAACTTGACTACCAGAGTAGCATTTGGCAAAATGGCTTAGAACTACCCATTACTCAACTTATAGTTATTTTATGTACTTCCACAATAACGAGGAAGGTTGCACAGTGAGATACTACCCACAACATCAGAGGGTTGGTTGGTGGTGGAAATCCTCTATAATACTCGAGAAGTAAGAGTCTGCATGATGAGTGGCCAGGCCATGGGAGGTCAGTAAATGCTGTCTAGCAGAGGCTTTGTTCATTATTGAAAAAAGTGTGGGATGGGGGGGGGGGGCAGGCAGAGCTAGCAGTTCATAAATTATCTGGCTTCCAGCACTACCTTGTGTGGGAAACCAGGAACTCCAGAAGAAGAGAGGAAAACTCAGCTAATACACTTAAATAATCAGGGAATGCGGGGTCGACAACACCCAGTAACGATTCAACCCACTTCCCACGTGTGCAGTAATTATCCTAATTCGAAATCCTGACAATTTACTGGTAATTGACACAAGCATAGTTAATATTGCCAGGAGCAAGGCAACACAGTAGACTAGAGCAGTCGTCATCGCTATTAATTATTCATGTTGCTGGCAACATGCACGATTATATGTATCTATGCTATGAACCTTGTGCACTATTCTGCTTTTTTTCTTCTTCCTTTTTACTTAAATATCAAACTCTTGTTGATTCTAGAGTATTATTTTACCTCGGGACTACGCCTCTGGCTACTCGTACTGATTTAGTTTTGTGTATGTAGAAACCTAATTTTGTAAATGTTTCACATAATTTGGCTACTGCCGTCTGGCATTGTTGTTGTGTTTGTGCGACAATAAATGAATCATCAATATATGGAAACATAATATGCCCTTCACTAGCCATTTGGGAAAAAATTGGTTTAAGTAACCGTGTAAAAATACGTGGACAGCAGGCTAGTACATTCAGCATACATGTGAACTCATAAAGTTCATCGTTCCAATGAAATCTGAGATATTTTCAATCTAGTTTATTGATAGGTACTGTGTAGTATGCATCTTTAAGCTCTACACTGGCTAACCAGGTGCCTTGTGTAACTAAGTCTCTTGATGTTGCCAAGGAGAACATCTTAAAATGTTTATATTCTACAAATTTGTTAAATAATGTTATTCAATTCCGGTAGGCAATTATTGAGATTACCAGCTTGAAAATTGCTAGTTTTTGTTTGTTATTTTACGTCCTAGCAACATCTAAGGTCATATCAGGATGTGTACCGACTTGTGACAGTACGCACTCATGGCAATTTTATAGTGCTGCCCCATTGGGAAATCAGGCCGCCGGCACCATGACCCAATATCCCACTCAGTCACATTATCCTGACACTGAGCTAACCAGCCTTTGCCCTATCCTAATAATGCCCAGGAGCAGGCTAGGAAGCGACAAGAATCAATTTTTAAGTCATTGGTTTGACTCGACCGGGAACCGAACTCGCGAACTCGCGATCTTCCACACACGAGGCCTGTGCTGTGCCGATTCGGCCACCTCGCCTGGTATATATAATTATTGATAAATGAAATGCCACATTCAATCTGAATTTTGCGTGTTACTGAAATTGCTTCTAATGGCCTGTGCTCTACCGATTCGGCCACCGCGCCCGGTAAAATTGCTAGTAGAATGTGAATTTGAATTCACGTATTTTTTTATAATTTTTTTTATTCCAACTGTATATCCAAGAGATATGGAATATCAGACTACTTCAGTCAGAACTAGGCTAAATCAATTTCCCCCACAGAGCATGCAAAGTGAGGTGCTACCCACAACACTAGTTCTTCCCACTGCCACCAGACGGCGTATTGGTGTATGGAAACCCTCTATGCTAAGACCTTTTCCACAGAGGAAGGTTGCACAGTGAGATACTACCCACAACATCAGAGGGTTGGTTGGTGGTGGAAATCCTCTATAATACCTTATCCACAAAGCATATGCTGGGCAGGGAGCTGCCATCTACATAAGTTCATACCACTCTCACCAGAGGGCAGCACGGTGCTGAACATAGAAAGTACTACCACTGGTACCAGTCAAACAGTACTAGTTTGTTTGTTGCTTTATGTCCCAGCAACACCTAAAGGTCATAGGACGGGTACCGATCTGTGACAGTGCACATTCATGGCGACTTAATAGTGCTGTCCCACTGGGACTGGGAGACCCGACCACTGGCACCATCACCCGATATCCCACTCAGTCACATTATCCCGATACTGTACTACCCAGTCCTTGTGCTATCCTATTAATGCAGAGTGTCAGGCTAGGTAGTGACAAGTATCAATTACTTAAAGTTGCATAGTCCGATGAAATATCAAATTTTCAAAACCAAAATAATTATCTAGATTTGATTCTACATATCTAACTTAGATACTGATGCAATTATTAAACATTTATTTCTGCATTGAAGTCAATTTAATAGAAGTTTTAGAACCTGTACCTGCAGAAGTCTATGGTGTCCGAGTTTCCGCAAGCTTGCTGAAACTAATTTTCCAAATATCTCAAAAGTTTACCATTTAAAATAAAAGTAGCTTTAAAGTAATGTAAAGTAGATACTAATGATCGATCTAATATATTTATCTCAGAAAAAATACACAAATTCAAAACCATCGGACTATGCAACTTTAAGTCATTGGTTTGATTCGGCTGGGATGAAAACTCCCGACCATCTGTCTACAAATTTGGTCACTGCTAGTACCAATATCAAAGAATGTTTGATCATCTCGGACAGTACCGAACACGGCTTCCATTAGTGATGCAGGGAATCAATAAATGGGTTATTCTCCAAAACTGGGCACCACATATTTGGTCTCCATGTTACGATGCTGATAATTAAGTCTTTGTTTTATTGATAGCAAGTCAAATAATTAGTGTAGCCTCTGTCTATTAGGTATGTTAGCAGTTCTACATGTATTGAATTTATCCCACAAAATATATCAACATTTTATTTGTATTATTTTGCTCTAGAGTGAAAATGTGAAAATTTACACATTGACACCATACATGTAGCCAAACTTGTTTTCAAGTTATTGTTCATCCTTTTTCTTTTAAGTCATAATCTTGTCTGCTTAACAGTAATCATAAAATCTGGTTTGACTATGTTGTATATGTTAAAATGAGGTTCTGGATGTGTCTCTGATTTTCATGTTACACAAGTGATATTAATGTATTCCTCAATTTGCATCAGATCTAATTCAAAAAGTGAAACTAATTTTTTTCAACTCTGACATATGCACAACATGCAAACCTTCATAGCACATTGGATTCGGCTATTATTTGGAAGGATCTTTGCTATTATTTGGAAGGTTTTAATTTTTGGTTTCCATGTCACACTGTTGTGCCCAGTTTTAAAGAATGACCCAAATATACACGCCATCATGTCTAATATAGTGACATTAAAAAGTAAAGCTTGCTGTATTTAACGACTGCCTCTAGAGCACATTGATTTTTAGTATCATCAGCTATTGAATGTCAAACATGTAGTGACATTATGTAACTAGTTAGCCACACAACCGTAGCTAATATAGTGACACTATGTAACTAGATAGACACACAACCATAACTAATATAGTGACACTATATAACTAGATAGACACACAACCATGACTAATATAGTGACACTATATAACTAGATAGACACACAACCATGACTAATATAGTGACACTATATAACTAGATAGACACACAACCATGACTGATATAGTGACACTATATAACTAGATAGATCCACAACCATGACTAATATAGTGACACTATATAACTAGGTAGACACACAACCATGGCTAATATAGTGACACTATGTAACTAGATAGACACACAACCATAACTAATATAGTGACACTATATAACTAGATAGACACACAACCATGACTAATATAGTGACACTATATAACTAGATAGACACACAACCATGACTGATATAGTGACACTATATAACTAGATAGACCCGCAACCATGACTAATATAGTGACACTATATAACTAGATAGCCACACAACCATAGCTAATATAGTGACACTATGTAACTAGATAGACACACTATCACATCCAATATAGTGGCACTATGTAACTAGGTAGACATAGAACCATGGCTAATATATTGAACCTATATAACTAGGTAGACACACAACCATGGCTAATATAGTGAACCTATATAACTAGATAGACACACAACCATAACTAATATAGTGACACTATATAACTAGGTAGACACACAACCATAGCTAATATAGCGAACCTATATAACTAGATAGACACACAACCATAGCTAATATAATAAACCTATATAACTAGATAGACACACAACCATAACTAATGTAGTGAACCTATATAACTAGATAGACACAGTCATGTATAATATAGTGACACTATATAATGAGATATAAACGCCATTACGCCAAATCTAGTAATGCTAGTACATAGGCCTAACTCCACAGACAAACCTTCATGTATAATACTGACTCTATACAACGAAATAGAACACTACCACATCTAATATAATAACAGTATATAAGGAGATAAACACAAAATCATGTGTAGTATAATTTTCCCAAACCTGTATACTCCCAATTTGACCTACATAGCGGCTTGTAAGTGACCTAATTATGTGTACTCAAGCGCATGGCATAACGCATACAATACACAGAAGAACAACAATAGGGACCTTCCATGAGCCATTTCTCTCGCCATACACTTGGTTGCAGCACCCGAGTCGGCCATCATGGTTTGATAGAAGGGTGTAGGTGTGTGTTGGTGTAGGTGTGTGGTAGGTGTGTGTGGTGGGGGTGTAGGTGTGTGTGGTGGGGGTGTAGGTGTGTGTGGTGGGGTGTAGGTGTGTGTGGGGGGGTGGGGGTGTAGGTGTAGGTGTGTGGTGGGGGTGTAGGTGTGTGTGGTGGGGGTGTAGGTGTGTGTGGTGGGGGGGTGTAGGTGTGTGGTGGGGGTGTAGGTGTGTGGTGGGGGTGTAGGTGTGTGGTGGGGGTTTAGGGCTGTGGTGGTGGTGTAGGTATGTGGTGGTGGTGTGTGGTAGGGGTGTATGTGTGTATGGTTTGAGGTGTAGGTGTGTGTGGTGAGGGTGTAGGTGTGTGTGGTGAGGGTGTAGTTGTGTGTGTGGTGCGGGTGTAGGTGTGTGGTGGGTGTGTGTGGTGTCTGGTGGGGGTGTAACGGGTACTGGGGGTATATGTGTGTGTGGTGGGGATTAGGGCTGTGGTGGGGGTTTAGGGATGCTAAGGTTTGTGAGGTGCCACTCTGCAAGACACCCCTACACACCCACCACAAACCACCTACACCCCCACCACACACAGTGTCAAACCCCACCACACACAGTGTCAAACCCCACCACACCCACCTACATCCCCACCACATCCCTACACCCCCACCCCATCCCTAGGCCCCCACCACACCCATACACCCCCACACACCCCTAAATCCCCATACACCCCCACCACACACACCAAAATCCTCACCACACTCCTACGCCTCCACCACACAAACATATGACCTCACCACACCCACCCAACCTTACACGCACCACACACCCCTACACCCCCACCACACACCCCTACACACCCACCACACAAACATACACCCCTACAAACACACCTACACCCCTCAACCCAACTACACCCCCTCATATTTACAGACACTTGACAGTAGAAGGAACTGCTTCTATCCAAACAAAACATTACAGAGACCGGCATGGTGCACCATCTGATGAGAGACTCATGCAAACTGAAAGGTCCCCATTCAAATGCAAGTTGATAAGAAACAGTTTCAGAACTCACAGAGTGGTCCTGTTGTGACGACTTGCTTCTTCCTAATGAAACCACCCAGTCCCGGTCTGAGAGGTAGGTAGGTGTACGGACGCAGAGACGCATGACATGTTGCACGACATGCCAAGAAACGGCAAGCTTTCAGTTGTTGCCCCAATTATCGGCTGCTCTAGTGAATCTTAGGCCAAACAACGATCTTAGGCCAAACAAAAGGAGAAAGAATTGGTGATCGTCCCAGCCCGTGCCTGAAAAATCGCCCACCCCTGAATTTTTTTTAAGTTGCATGGTCCGATGGCATTTGAATTTTTGTCTTATTTTTGAGATAAATATATCAAATTGATCGTTACAAGCTACTAATCATTAGTCAGGGGTGATTTTGATTAAATATGATTAGTTTTGAAGTAATATGAGCTGAAAGAACCAAAAATAATTTTGACAAGCTTGCCAAAAGTCCTGTGGCTATGACCCAGATGGTCATCTCGCCGTCACCACGTGATGTGAGATGTCCTGGAACCTTACAGGACTGTAGGTAGGTATTCCTGTGTGGGTTGGAACATTCTGGGAATGGATTAGTGCCATAGGCCCATGGCACTAGGGTTTTTAACAAAATATAAGGTGTGTCTGTTGTCTGCTTGTGTCTGTCTATGTATGTCTGTATGTATCTGTGTGTGTGTCTGTCTGTGTGTATGTCTGTGTGTGTCTAGTATCTGTGTGTTTCTGTTTCTGTGTATGTGAGGGTATGTATGTGTGTATGTGTGTGTATGTCTGTGTATGTGTGTATGTATGTGTGTGTCTCTGTATGTGTGTATGTATGTGTGTATGTATGTGTGTGTCTGCCTCTATCTGTGTGCGTCTGTCTATGTGTCTCTGTATGTGTGTGTGTCTCTCTCTCTCTGCAAAGTCAGGTCGGGTGTATGTGTGTCTGTGTATGTCGGGTGTGTGCAGGTCTGTGTGTTTCTGTGGCTGTGTGTGCTGTCTATGCATGTCTGTCGGTGTGTGTCTATCTATGTGTGTCTGTCTGTGTGTGTATGTGTGTATATGTATGTGTGGTAATGTCTGTGTGTGTATGTGTGTATGTGTGTATATATGTGTGTATATATGCGTGTATGCATGTGTGTGTGTCTGCCTCTGTCTGTGTGCGTCTGTCTATGTGTCTTTGTCTGTGTGTGTGTGTCTCTCTCTCTGCAAAGTCAGGTCGGGTGTATGTGTGTCTGTGTATGTCGGGTGTGTGCATGTATGTGTGTTTCTGTCTCTGTGTGTGCTGTCTGTGCATGTCTGTCTGTGTGTGCCTATCTATGTGTGTCTGTCTGTGTATGTGTATATATATATGTGTGTATCTCTGTGTGGGTATGTGTGTATGCGTGTGTCTGTCTATGTATGTATGTGGTAATGTCTGTGTGTGTATGTATGTGTGTATGTATGTGTGTGTATGTATGTGTGTATGTATGTGTGTATATATGTGTGTGTCTGTGTGTGTATGTAGTCAGGTTGGGTGTATGTGTGTCTGTGTATGTCAGGTGTGTGCATGTCTGTGTGTTTCTGTATATGTGTGTGCTGTCTGTGCATGCCTGTATGTGTGTGCCTATCTATGGGTGTCTGTCTATGTGTGTATGTCTGTGTATGTATGTCTGTGTATGTATGTCTGTGTGTGTATGTCTGTGAATGTGTCTGTCTGTGTGTGTATGTCTGTGTGTATGTCTGTCTCTGTGTCTCTGTAAAGTCAGGTCAGGAAACACACAGACACATACACACATATCCACCTCATATCCCCTTCCCCTGTATGGCCCTGCACAGTAGGCCTACTTGGTTGGGGGGAGGTTAATGAGGTCACGAGATTAGCCTAGTTGGTTAATGGCCTCCCTGCATAATGGGTGTTTCAAAGTGAGTGTCTAAAGGGGTGAGCTTATAAATTCACTGGTTATTCTGTATATGCTGTCCCAAATCATTAGCTAATACACCAGTATCTAATGGTGCAGTCACACTACGATGCTTCTCCCGGCGACCCATCAGCGTTGAAAATAAAATCTTGCGCGTTGAGAAACGTCCAACTTTTCGGCGGTTTGGGGACAAAGTTTGGCGTCAGTGCGGCGCGTTATTCGCACGCAGCCAACGGGTGTCGACGTGTGAGGAAAAAAAAAAGAAGAAGTTTGACGAGATGTCTTCATATGGCCTTAGATGTTGCTAAAACAAAAACGCCCCAGTTTGCCGCAACGTGTGAGCAACGACCCTCCCGCGCGCGCGCCGTGTTCCTAGCATTCCCATGACGTTATTCTGGCGCGTCCAATGCATCACGACGCGCGCCGAACGTCCTTACCCATATATTTGCGCGCGCTGCCGGTCGTTGTTTTATTTTTGACACGCTTAAAACCTTGACACGCTTAAAACCTTGGGCGACCGGCAACGCGCGCCGACGTTGTTCGCCGACCATCAACGTCAAGGATAGTGTACCGACGTGTACCGACATGTACCGACGCGCTCATAACCCATTTTCGCCCAAAAACACCACACGTCGCCAGGTCGCCGGCGAGAAGCGTCGTAGTGTGACTGCACCATAAGTTGGTTATATAGGATCAAATGTAAGTAGTTGTTTTAATTTTGACAAAATGATATTTCATCAGACCATGCAACTTTAATTAAATAAACAAGAACCTGTTAAATGGAGAGGGTGGGTGGGTGGCTGGAGTGAGAAGTAGAAAGGCGAGTGAAGAGGCAGGAATGGACAGGGCAGTGCGGGAAAGGAACGGAGAGGGATTTGAGGGGTGATAGGGAGGAAACTGGGAAGGGGAGGGAGCAGGGTCGAGAGTAGATAAAGGATTCACCCAGTACTCGCAGTACACGGGTGAATACCAGCCCTATATAAAAACGGTCGAAAAGGGGGGAAATGAAATGAGAGCCTAATTTCACAATCTAAGAAGCAACATTTAGTCTTTGTATATGTCTTCATATTTCCCCGCTATATTTGAGTTGAAAAATATAATAAAATATCTAATTTAATAAGATTTAAAAGTGAAATCGATGGCGTTCTATGGCCGCCATCTTGTCTTTTTGCATTCTCTCCAAGTTCACAAACTCTGTGCCTATATAAGTATCCATTTGATACTGGAGGCAGGCATTCTACTTCCTGTTCTATACTAAAGCTATTTTTGCCCGTATTTACACTACATTGTCGTTCACCCGTGTACCAAAAGTACCGGGTGAATCTTTTATCTAGGTTGAGAGTGGAGGAGGTTGGGAGAGGGAGGGTGTTGGAGTGTGGGAGAGGGAGGGTGTTGGGTGGGGAGGAAGGAGGATATCTGAGAGAATGAGGGGGAAGGCGAGGAGACCAGTGAAATAAATACTGAACAAACAAAAACTAAAATTAAAATTAAAACCGCCCACCCGACCCTGGTTTTTATTTCAAAAGGATGATTGTTTGTTTGTTTGTTGTTGTTTTACGTCCTAGCAACATCTAAGGTCATATCAGGACGGGGTTCAAAATGATGATCACCAACTCTTTATATTTTTAATTTGGGCTTATAAAGACAACTTCAAAAAGCCCCACTCAAATTGAGCGGTTAAAGTCGTCTGCTGTGATCAAATAGCACACTTCCATCAATTTAAATTGTAAGTTCCAAGTTGGCACCGAAGCAGTTTGTTAGTACAGTACAACCCCGTTAAACCAAGCTCTGTTAAACCAAACGATCGGTTAATCCAAACTTTTTTCGGCGGCCCGGCAAAATACTACCATTTATCATATAAACAAGTTGGTTAAACCAAAGTCGGTTAATCCAAACTATCGGTTAATCCAAACAAAATTGTCAGACCTCAGGCCACTTCCGGTATGGTTAAACCAAGCTTTCATGTGGTTATAAGGTCATCTGAGACCCCACCAAATTTGTTATATGATAAATGATAGTATTTTGAAGGAACCCTAGAAATTTGTTTGGATTACCCGATCATTTGGTTTAACAGGGTTATACTGTATGTACATAAAAAAACAATAACCAAAGTGTCCACATACATTGTATATTACATGTGCAATACACTCTTACTCAACGTTAAAGTCGAAGCCAAAGCTCGGTTAAACCAATGATCGGTTAATCCAAACAAATTTCTAGGGTCCCTTCAAGTTTGGTTTAATGGGGTTACACTGTACTTTCAATGTCGTCCGCTGGAGTGACGTCAGCAAGACGCGCAAAGAAATAGCCGACGACTCAGAAGTCTCCTTTTTTTGGCATTGCGCATAATGATTCCGCTACGCGTTATGGTTATGACCAGACGGGATGGCCGAATGAGTTAGAGCGTCCATCTCCCGTGCTGGTAGATCGTGGGGTCGTGGGTTCGAGTCCCGGTCGAGTCAAACCAATGACTTTAAAATTGATACTTGTCGCTTCCTAGCCAGGCGTTTGGCATAATTAGGATAGGGCAAGGACTGGTGTGTTCAGTGTCAGGATAATGTGACTGAGTGGGATACCAGGTCATGGTGCGGGCGCCTGGTTTCCCAGTGGGACAGCACTATAAAGTCGCCATGAGTGCGCACTGTCACAAGTCGGTACCCGTCCTGATATGACCTTAGATGTTGCTAGGACGTAAAACAACAACAAACAAAACAAACGTTATGGTTATGTCCGTGGTTTACTAACACGGAACACAGACCCAGCGGGGTGTGGAAATGTTACCAACGGGGCCCCACAATGGTTGGTTGGGTATTGGAATTTTATACCACTGTCACACTATGACGTAAAGAGCAAACGTAAGCCTGACATGGTGATTTTTCGTCATTACATTGGATTACGTACATTGGATTACGTTATGATGACATCAGAATGACGTTAGACTGATGTCGAGCTACGTCACGTTACGTCGTGTTATGTCGGCGCGCGTCAAAGTTTTGAACCTGTTAAAAACTTTCGACGTAACTAGGACGTAAGGGTTTACGTTCGCCGTACATTCTGTACACATTCAGCGAACGTCAATGAAACGCTGGTCACTACATTGCACTACGTTGCATTACGTTGCATTACGTTGACCCACATTAAAGGTGGCGGGAACGTGCAGTCCGCGTCATGAAAACGTCGGGAAAACGGATGGCTAACGGACGTTCAACGTACGTTTACCGTTTTGCCACCGTTTCACGATGTAAGTAACATAAGGTAATGTAAAGCAACGTAGTTCTGGCGATGGAAAAACGTACATTACGTTCCCTGAGCGTAATTACGTTGTCCTCTCTCGTTGAATGACGCTATCACTATGCTTTACCGCCGTTACTCTCTCGTCCACTACGCTGCATCCAGGTTCAACTTGTGCCCAAATTTGCATACTACGCCGAGAAGTTCGACGTTTTTCACGTTCTCCTTACGTTGACGTTGTTATGTCGTAGTGTGACAGGGCCATAACACGGAACACGCACCCAGCGGGGGGTGGAAATGTTACCAACGGGGCACCACAATGGTTGGTTGGTTATTGGAATTTTACGTCCTGGCAACATCTAAAGTCCTATAACGATGGGTACTGACTTGTGAGAGTGTGCACTCATGGTGGCTTTATAGTGCTGCCGCACTGGGAAATCAGGTCGCCGGCACCGTGACTAGATATCCCACTCAGTATGTACACTCCAAATATGTACACTCCAAATATCTCAAAGGTTAGTGATTGCCAAAACTAAATTTACATGTTTACACTCCAAATATCTCAAAGGTTAGCCATTTAAACTAAAAGTTACTTTGCTACTCTTCAACCTAAAGTAAAGTAGATTATAACGATCAATCTAACGTATTTACCTCTGAAAATTGCAGAAATTCAAAACCATCGGACTATGCAACTTTAACACAGAGCGCGAGTTACAAAGTGACAAGAATCAAATTTATAGCTCATTGGTTTGACTCGACTGGGAATCGAACTCTCGATCTCTGCTCCATGTCTTCCACATATTAAAGTCTCGGTAAATAAAGATGATCTCTCACTTTACTGCGCATGACCCAACCTTGGGGCCTGCTGCCACATCACCGCAATTGTTGATTTGTCTGTATTTTGTCCAATTTGTGAATTTGGTTCGTTGAATTGTTAGTGTATCCGAGGCAGTGGTTTTCTATGTGTGTATCTGTGCATGTATGCATGCAGATATGGTACTCTCCAAACGCCAAGTCTAGAATTAGAAAAGGCGTTATTAGTTTTCGACATGCACACACTTGCAGATGAACCGGGCGCGGTGGCCGAATTGGGTAGAGCGCGGGCCTCGCTTGCGGGAGATCGGGAGTTCGATTCCCGGTCGAGTCAAACCGTGTCACACAGAAGAACAGTGAATAAGTTGTCCTTTATTGGCAGCAACGCCTGTCATGCCCCCTTAGATGTGACCTAGCACCTGCACTCCTCATATACTGCCCACACTATGTCTCATTGTCACTTTAGCCTGTATACTGAAAGCAGTGCCTGCAGCCCATGGGACAGGAGTCCTATGGCTGTGTATACACTCAATTTGAATAGGTGAATTTAGGTAGCATCAGACAGAGTGTCTGGGGTTCCTGCTCCAAAGTAGGTGTGTCTCACTCCAGAGCCAGGATGAGAGTGGTTTCTCTTCAGTGTCTCAGAAGCAGAATTTTGAATAATTACTTAATTGAGACTAGTGTGTGGTCCGGATAGGCCAAGGGAGTCAGGTGACCGGACATTCCCCAGCCAGCCCATCAGACACTCCCCACAGACTGGGTGGGTGGCCACCCCCAGTAGGGGCTGTCATTCAAACCAGCTGCATGTGGTGCACTCTATACATATGCAAATTAGGCAGGTGGGTCAATCGGTGGTCCTGGGTGGACAGGATGTTGCATACAGTTACAGATATGTATATAGATATATATAGGAAAATTGTTCTTTTCCTCCAATTGTATTCTTTATGAACACATAGAGAAACATTTCCATTATCATGTACTGTCTCTTTTATAGAAAATCTCTTCATTAACTCCAAGCATCATATATAACATATTTCACATCACTCAGTATCATGTACAATGGGAGTGGGATTCTATTACCTTCAGTTTACATAACCTGGTTCCCACTTCGTCGTCCAAGAATAATAATGCTCTCTGCCAATATATAATTCTTAACCGAAAAACCGTATATTTTTACACAATGACTTATATAATTGATACTTGTCACCTCTTAGCCTGGCGCTCGGCATTAATAGGATAACGCAAGGACTGGGTTCACTCAGTGTCAGGATAATGTGATAGTGAACCATTGTGCCGGCAGCCTGATTTCCCACTGGGGCAGCACTATAAAGTCACCATGAGTGCCCACTGTCAGAAGTCGGTACCCGTCCTGATATGACCTCAGATGTTGCTAGGACATAAAACTCCAACAACCAACCAACCACTTGTGTAGAACTAACTGCAGCGGACTATATGGGTTATATAAATCATAAGTAATACTGGTAGTAACATAATTATTTTATTATGTACATTTACCGTTATTTGATGTGCGCTTGTATGGTATGTCAATCTTCTATTTCACTTCACTTGTTCTGTTCCGGTGTCACGGTTTAGATTCTCCAGAATATATGAGAGATATGCTCCAGGAGAGAACACATGTTCGAACACTGCGCTCCACAGTCTCCAGCCAGTTAGCAGTTCATCGGAGCAGACTCAAAGGCTTTGGGGATCGTGCTTTTAGTATTGCTGCCCCGAGACTGCGGAATGCTCTGCCAGGATATATCACGGATTGTAAATCTGTTGGTGCTTTTAAAAAAAGGTCTTAAGACACATTTGTTTAAATCTGCTTTTAACTAGGTGAACTTTATTTTCTTGTATATTTGTTTGTTATGTAAAGCGCCTGAGAACGGCTTGGTGGATCGGGTGCTATATAAATGTTTTATTTATTATTTATTATTTATTACCGGTTGTCTGCACTAGTGAGCGCCACCTGTATGGTGTTGTGAGAACTAACAACTTCTGGGGCCATATGTATGGAGCAGTGTTAGCGGCGTGTGGTGTTATCGCTCTAACACAGGGTAGCTAACACCGGTTATCGGCGTCGTCGAGAACTATGTCAAGCCGTATGCATGGGCGCTTAAACGGTGAGTGTTAGCTAAACATGAATGTATTTATAGATTTGGGAAATCCCTCTGCGTTTGTAGCCATATATTAGGCTCAAAACTATTAAATGCTATCATATTTAACAGAATTACATACGCAATAAGTGAAATTTAAGCAAATTAACCCCAAAAACGAAGCGATATTAATGCAGCAGCCGCATTGGCGGCGATATTAATGGTTATATTTTCGAATCGACGAACGTAAAGTAAACAAATCGCCGCCGGCGCCAGTATGGAAAGCGACGTCGATGCGGCGCCGGCGGCGATTTGTTTACTTTACGTTCGTCGATTCGAAAATAAAACTATTAATATTGCCGCCAATGCGGCTGCTGCGTTAATATCGCTTCGTTTTTAGGGTTAATTTGCTTAAATTTCACTTACTGCGTATGTAATTCTGTTAAATATGATAGCATTGAGTAGATTTGGGTTCCATCCTGACACTAACCTAACACTAACACCGCTGTAAACCAGATATGATCGGAGTTAGAATTTCCGAGTTTAAACGCTCGGTGTTAGGCCTAACACTGCTCCATGCATACCAACTTGTCCGCGCTAAACCAGAAATCCCGCGCTAAACGCGTTTTGCCTCCTAACACTGCTCCATGCATATGGCCCCAGGATGCTCTCATTCTCAGTCCGGTTAAAAAAAATGTATTGATGTGCACCCACCTCCGCAGGTGAAATGTCACATTCACTGTTACAGTTGTTAGACTAGATAAAAGATTCACCTGGTACTTGTAGTACACGGGTGAAAGACAACGTAGTCTAAATACGGGCGAAAATAGCTTTAGTATGGAACCTGAACTAGAAACTGTGGCTCCAGTATCAAATGGCTACTTATATCAGCACAGATTTGGTGAAATGGGAGAGAATGCAAAAAGACAAGATGGCGGCCGCAGAACGCCATCGATTTCACTTTTAAATCTTATTAAACTAAATATTATATTATATTTTTCAACTCAAAGGTAGCAGGCTATCAATAAGATATATGTAAAGAATAAATGTTGCTTCTTAGATTGTGAAATTAGGGTCTCAATTCTTTGACCCGCATTTTCAACCGCTTTTACATAGGGTTGGTTTGCACCCGTAGTGCAGCAGTACGGGGTGAATCTTGTATCTATTGTTAGGCGTGCCTAGGTTGGTTGCATCATGGAGCCCAGGTAGGTTAGTGGTTAGAACACTAGCCTCGGAATGGCAGTAGTGTGGGTTCGAGTCCCACTCGAGGTGCAATGTTTTTTATTTGAAAAAATGTTTTTAAAAAAACGAACATTGGTTCCATGACCAGGATTAAGTACAAGCAACTACAGTAAAACCTCTCTATACCGACACCTCCACAGATCGACCACTCCCCTATATCGATCACTTTATTTGGGTCCCAACAATACCACCATAAGGATATTCTAACTCTCTAAACCGACCACCTCCCTAAATGGACCACTTATAGTCGGTCGAATGGTCGGTCGATTTAGAGAGATTTTATATAAATATATATACATTATATATATATATCTATATATATATATATATATTTATATATAGGTATCGAAACATAGATCCAACTGGACAGCCCAGGGCGGGATAACCGGAAATATAAAAGACAGATAACATATCCAACAACAATATAAATCAAATCAAATTCAAACAAACATAACTCAACCACCTATTACGTACAGGCCTATGGACATGTAAATAAAATAGGCTAGTATAGAATTGAGTAGAAAAAAAGCGGGAAAACTCTTCCCAAGAAAACCCCAAAACACTAACATAGAACCTTAAGAAAACAACTAACATAGTAATAAGAATATAACAAAAATGCAATGCCAAGAGCGCCCCAAAAAAAACTAACATAGGCTACTAAACATACCAACTATCTGCTACTGAAATGCAGACAATCAAATACCTTATCAGCAGCTACTGCTTGGTAAGAGACAACACCAACACTACAACTGGCCGGTATTGAAAACAAGCCTGGGTACCTGGGCTTACACGCTATGGACAGTATAAATACAGCCTCAATAAAAAAATTTTTTTTAAAAAGATCCCATTTAGTTATTAACGGACATTTAGTCACTGACAGATTACACATGTAGTGTAAGCAAGCAGTTTTTTTTTTAGTGAAAACTATAATAGTTTAGCGGATTTTAGAAACGGCAGACGACATTTTTGGCGATTGCAGACGACAACCAACAGTTCACTGCTCCGGCCTTGCGGGAACGCAGCGAGGCTTGTTATAATCACATGCACGCACTATGTGGTCAGCCATCGTAAACAATTTCCGCCACCAACACGACGCCCCCTGACGGCAGTGGCACGAACTCGTGTTGTGGGTTAAGCTAAGATTCCTTATACGCGGTACGCGGCATGCGGCATGTGGTATGCGAATGGGAGGATTCCTTGTACATGATATGCGGCATGTGTCTGCCCACCACCACCACTACCATATGTTTCCCCTCCGCACCCCTGTGTGTGACCGTTCCATAATGATCAGTCGCCTCTCCTCGTCTAAAATTAATGGACACGTCCGACTGAGGTTTCTATTCGCATACCGCATGCCACATGCTGCACCGATCGCTATAGGGACCGATCGAGTTGCCGCATTCGCATTCGCATTTGCATACCGCGTGTAAGGAATGTAGCCCATTGACTTCAAGGCGTCTCGATTTTTTGCCGCATTCGCATTCGCATACTGCATGCCACATGCCGCGTGTAAGGAATCTTAGCTTAAGACTTCAGAACGAATGCACTGGGATATGTAAAAAGAAAGTTTGTTTTTATTTAACTACGCCTCTAGAGCGCATTGATTTTTATCATCGGCTATTTGGATGTCAAATGTATGGTCATTCTGACATATTTGTTTGGAGGAAACCCGTTGCCGCCACATAGGCTAGTCTTTCCGATAAGCAGCAAGGAGTATTTTATATGCACTTTCCCGCAGACAGGAGAGCTCTAACTACAGAGAAATAGATTAGATTGTTGGTTGGTTGTTGGAGTTTTACGTACTGGCAACATGTAAGGTCATATCAGGATGGCTACCGATTTGTGACAGACAGTGCGCACTCATGGTGAGTGGTTGACATCACGCACTCATGGCGACTTTTTAGTGCTGCACAACTGGGAAACCGAGCCGCCAGCATCATGACCTGATATCCGACACATTCACCAAGGTCTTGTTTACAAAATTGACATTACGCACTCATGGCGATTTTTTAGTGCTGCCCAACTGGGAGACCGAGCTGCTTGCACCATGACCTGATATCCGACACATTCACCAAGGTCTTGTTGACAAAATTGACATTACGCACTCATGGTGACTTTTTAGTGTGCTGTCACAATATCCTGACACTGAGCTAACCAGTCCTTGCCCTATCCTAGTAATGCCGAATGCCAGGCTAGGTAGCGACAAGTATCAATTTTGTAAGTCATTGGTTTGACTCTACCGGGAATCAAACTCCCGACCTTCCACATGGCAAGCCTGTGCTCTACCGATTCGGCCACCACGTCCGGTCACGATTATGGTCGTGAGCAGCTGGTTATATCAAAGACCCTATGATACTAAGACGGCTCACTCCCTATCTCTCCCATGGTAATGTAAATTTCGCAGTGCCACCTTGTGGCGGGTTTGATCAGCCCAGCTGCTGGTTGGTGTTTCACATGTAAACACATACAATTATATTATACATGAGATAGGTAAGTATGAACACACATCAATATGAAATCAGCATCATCATCATCATCACCATCATCACACATCTTTCACATTCATATATAGATTTATACATATAATATAGCAACTGTTTAACCAAGAGAACAGCCAGCGCACCAAGTGGTGGGTTTGATCATTTTGATTACACAGTACAGGCTGAGTGAGCCGTCTTAGCATTATAGGGTCTTTGGTTATATGTTGATATTTCTGATCAGGATGCCAGAATATCACACACTAATCTTTGTTGAAGAACTCAGGCGCAAAACCTCGTAAATGGCAATCCGAAAATTGAGATAAACATTAAAGCTGCCAATGGTTTTGATTTTCTGCCATTTTCTGAGATAAATATATTAGATTGATCATTATAATCTATATTACTTTAGCTTGAAGTAACTCTGCTTGAAAATCACTAAATTAGGAGATATTTGAAGTGAAAACATGCTAAGTTAATTTTGGCAGGCTTGCCGAAACTCTGACCACATAGGCTTCAGAAATAACAGGTTCTGCTAAATGGCCTCAGGAGTCCGTTCTATGTAGCATCAAATGCTTAATAACGGCACCAGTATCTAAGTTGCATTTTCTTCTTTTTTTTTGTGGTAAATAAGTTTATTCTGCTGAATAAGTTTTTTGTCAGTGCCGAAGCACTGGTCTTCCAGCCATTTTTCAATTCAGGGTTATTTACACAAAAGGTATATAGAATAAGGTATACAATAACTGTTGAATACACAATTTGCAGCATGTACCACAATGAAATTCTGTAACCCAAAAGTTCCATAGCAATATGGTAACAGTCGTGTCATATAACTAGATCAATATTAGTCAGAGTATTTACAGAGTATTTAGAATATAAGCAGAAGTTATCTTCTGTATTCAGTTGGTAAGTTTTAATGTTCAGTTGCAGTTAGGCAAGTGGTATATAAATGTCAGTTTGTTAGAAATATTCTAGTGTAACTCTAGTGTAGTTAGTTATGTGAGTTTATGAATGATGTTGGGGTGGGGTTGTTAATAATATACTGGACCAGCTGTGACCAGTGAAGCAGTGGGACGAATCCCAGCGCATTTAGGTCTTAAATTTTACATTTTTATTTGGACCGTCTCTGACATCATATATGGTTGACTGGAAATAACATATGTAGGTTCAAATTGATATAAGAGCTTAGCTTTTGAAAATTTGATGCTTTCATCGGACTAGGAAACTGTTGTGGGGGGGGGGGTGATGAAAATGGGAAATATTGCACCTAGAGTGGGACTCGAACTCACATCTATTTGCATTCCGGGCCAGTGTGCTAACCATTACACCACCTAGGCTCCCTGATATCACCCTACGACGCATGCCTACAGGTACAGACCACAACACTCGTCCCCCTGGAATTGTAAGTCTTGTAATGCTTACAATTACATACATACAGGCAATGCACTTACACATACATACACAGGGTAGGTTCAACAACCATACAGCGTGTAGCTTGTACAGCACTACGCAGGACGTGACTTGTGCACCGGCACCATGGCCTGATATCCTGCTCAGTCACATTATCCTGACATTTAGCCAACCAGTCATTACCCTATCCTAATAATGCTGAGCACCAGGCTAGGAAGTGACAAGTATAAATTTGTAAATCATTGGTTTGACTGGATCAGGATTCGAACCCACTAACTCATGCGTTCGGATGTCCCGATCTACCCCAAAAAGGAGACGCTCTACTCATTCGGCCACCCCGGAAACATTGCACCTAAAGAAGGACTCGAACCTATGCTTCTGCCATTGTGGGGTTAGCATCATAACCATTAGCGTAGCTAGGCTCCGTGGTGCAATCACGCTATCCACGCCTACTTGTGAATGTGGCATTTGATCAAATAAGTACCACCTGATAACACATTCGATATGTGATACCAAAGACCCTATAATACTAAGACGGCTCACTCAGCCTGTACTGTGTAATCAAAATGATTAAACCCACCACTTGGTGCGCTGGCTGTTCTCTTGGTTAAACAGGTGCTATATTATATGTATAAATGTATATATGAATGTTAAAGATGTGTGATGATGGCGATGCTGATGATGATGCTGATGATGATGTGTATTTGTTCATAGCAATTTCATATTGGTGTGTATTCATACTTACCTATCTCATGTATAATATAATTGTATGTGTTAACATGTGAAACACCAACCAGCAGCCGGGCTGATCAAACCCACCACAAGGTGGCACTGCAAAATTTACATTACCATGGGAGAGATAGGGAGTGAGCCGTCTTAGTATTATAGGGTCTTTGGTGATACCCATTGCAAAGGCTGGTGATTTTTCTTGTCTGAGGGACCAGTCGGGATGACCGAATGAGTTGAGCCTCCCTGTCTTGATAGATCACAGGATTCAAACCCATGGGTTCGAACCCTGCTCGAGTCAAACCAATGACGTACAAATTGCTGGTTGTCCCTTCCTAGCCAGGCGCTTGGCATTATTAGGATAGGGCAAGGACTGGTTGGCTCAGGTTGGTTGTTGGAGTTTTACGTCCAGGCAAGATCTAAGGTCATATCAGGATGGGGGTTGGCTCAGTGTAAGTATAATGTGACTGAGTGGGATATCAGATCATGGTCCTGGTGGTCTGGTCTCCCAGTGGGGCAGCACTATGAAAGTCGCCATGAGTGCGCACTGTCACAAATTGGTACCCATCCTGATATGACACTGGATGTTGCCAGGACCTTAAACTCCAACAACCAACCAACTCTATGATGAAACACATTGCAATGGCTGGACATCAGGGCCGCGTTCAGGGTGCGCCTCGGAGACGCCTCGGAGACGAATCGGTGATGCTTTTTGGCTTATTATCTTCAGGGTGCGTCTCGGAGATGTCTCGGAGACGCCTCGCATTTCAGACAGGAGATGAAAGCGCCTTGAAAATGGCTGCTTTATTCACCCTATTCACGCCGCGGCCATGTTGAAACCAGACCGAGGGCACTTACGCGTCTGCGAGGCACCGCTGTATGTAAAGTAATGTGAATACTTTTTTGTCGACCAAAACCTCTCGAAATCACTCAAATTTGAGGGTATTCATTTTTTAAAGTAACATATTCATCTTTGCATACCTGTTTTCTATCTATTGGCCAATTTTCACGAAGATTGGGTGACCCTTGCATGGTGATTTTTCCAATTCTTTAACTACAATGTGACTGTCAACTTCAAGTCTGCATAGTTATGGTGGTATCATGTAATGCAGCACTGTCAGCGTAGCTATCTGTGCAACACAGTTAAACAACTAGTCTTAGTAATTACAAATTAATAAAAGCTTTAAAAGGGTTAAAATATATTTTTTTAATATATCTATATTAAGAAAGTTATGCAATTTTGAATTTAAGAAAAGATTGGCAGCCAAGGTGAGTGACTTTGTTGACATTGACTACTGAAATGCATCTGATCATCACTCAATCTTCATGAAAATTTACCAATAAATAGAAAAAATGTAAGCAAAAATGATTATGATAGTTTCAAAAGTTAATATCTTCAAATTTTACTCCTTTAATTTATGTAGTAGTTCATACACATCGGCACACAGTAGTGTCTTATGGCCATTTCCAATACCGATGCTTACTCAGCCTCGTTCTGATGCCTAATTAGGTCACGCGTGAATAGGGAGAATTCAATAGAGGGGGTGTAATGACGTCACGAGGCAACTTCCGGTGGCCATATTGGATTACATATGCAAGGCTTGGAAGTGCTTACATTGTGTTTAATTTACCGATTTGTTGGTTTAATTTTTTCACTGTTTGATCAGTTTGGCCTCAAAAGTTCAGGGAAAAGGGTTTTTTTGATGGAGGGGAAGTATTTTTTAAAAATCATGTAGCCTCACATCGGTGCTAACGCACAGTATGTTGACACTTTGGATGCTCTGTCAAAGAATTAAAAAGGTTTGGGCAGTACCCGCTAGGTGGCGCAGCGTACTTCGCCCAGTGGTGGTTGTAGTGTTCTTGGTATATGACAGGGGGCGCCATAGGTGGTATTAAGTGTACTCCAAGATGGCTAACTGCTAAGTGATGACATCACATGCACTCCCTCTATGGTTTCAGACTATAAACTACATCACGGTTCTGTCTGCGCATGCGCTGAAAACGGCCTTGGGAGCAAAGCAAAGGTGTACGGCCATTGAGTTTGCCGATATGCGCATTGAAAAATGTCAGCATGATGATGATGATGATATTAATCGCTATTATCTGCTTTACTTTAATTCGAAGAAACAATGGTCGGTGACCACTCGGCGATCTCCGAGCGACCATTTTGGTCACACTGTACGGGTGGGTCAAACCAATGACTCATAAATTGGTACCCATCCTGATATGACCTTAGATGTTGTCCAGAATGCAAAAATCCCACCTACACATGTAGGCATGGGTTAGGTGATTGTATCAAGGTACCTCGATGGTCTAATGGTTAAGATGTTCAATCCAAAATGGACGTAGCGTGGGTTTGAAATCTGCTCTAGGTATGGTAGTTTATCTTTGTGGGACCAGACGGGATGGCCGAATGAGTTAGAGCGTCCGTCTCCTGTGTTGGTAGATCGTGGGGGTCATGGTCCCTGGTCGAGTCAAACCAATGACTAATCGGCGACCAGTCGGTGACCAGTCGGTCTTTTGGTCGCAAAGTGGTCGCAAAGAGGTCGCAAGCCCTTGCCTGAGTTGGGCTTAAAGCTGCATAGGCTGATGAAGCATCAAATTTTGAAAACAAAAACACTCACCTAGATTTGATTCTACATATCTAACTTAGATACTGATGCACTTATTAAACTTTTGTTGCCACATACAAGGGCATACTGAGTCAATTTAACAGAAGCTGTTATTGCACAAGCCTCTGGGGAGAGTTTTGTCATGCTTGTCAAAATCAATTTAGGATGTTTGCACTTCAAATATCTCAAAAGTTAGCCATTCAAAATGAAAGTTACTTCAACCTAAATTGGTCGTAATGCGAAGCATTACGTTTGATGCGAGGGAAGGAGGAGACCCTCCCCCGCCGCTGTGGCGCTGCCTGCTCACCTCGGGCGAGCCCCGGCTCGCCCCCCCCCCTCTTTCAGGCCACCTTCTTTGTTCTGGCGCTCACGCCTCGCCCGACGCCCGCTGCTCGCCACACCTCACCCTCCCCCGGGCCGTCAGCATTCGCACCTCACCCCCTTCCCCCCTCCTTCCTCCCTTATAAGGCCGCCCGCCGGCTCTCCTCAGGCACTCACCTTCCTGCCGTCTTCCGCTATCCTTCACTTTTCCTCCGCCCACCCACCCTACACTCACTTAACCTACTCACTCCCGAGGGTGGAGGGCTCCTCGGCACCCCCTCACGCCGCTGACAATTAACTAAACCGGACTTCCTTACTCTCTCCTGCTCCTTATGAGCCTCTCTGCTCCTTCCTGGGAGCCCTTTCATTACTCGTTACCTTGATCTTGTTATTACCACTGTGCATTTCCCTTTATCTTCTATGTACCTGTACATTTACCACTGTGCATATTTTATTGTTTATATGTACCTAACATCTCTCCGCTGAGGCGTGTAATAAACGCGCCTTTCTTCCACCCC
Organism: Branchipolynoe longqiensis; assembly: GCA_030323885.1. Taxonomy (NCBI): domain Eukaryota; kingdom Metazoa; phylum Annelida; class Polychaeta; order Phyllodocida; family Polynoidae; genus Branchipolynoe; species Branchipolynoe longqiensis. Next base: position 1,084,664 of record CM059202.1, read on the forward strand.
CGCCTTGTTTTCTTCCTTCTCGCGCATCAAAGCTGCATGGTCCGATGAAATATCAAGTTGTCAAAACCAAACCAATTATCTAGATTTGAGTTTACATATCTAACTTAGATACTGATGCACTTATTAAGCATTTGTTTCTGTGTAGAAGGCAATACTGAGTCAATTTAACAGAACCTGTTACTGCAGAAGTCTATGGTGTCAGAGTTTTGGCAAGCTTGCCAAAACTATTTTTCCATGTTTGCATTCTAAATATCTCAAAAGTTTACCATTTAAAATGAAAGTAACTTTGAACTAATGTAAAGTAGATACTAGTGATCGAAATAATATATTTATCTCAGAAAAAATACAGAAATTCAAAACCATCGGACTATGCAACTTTAAGGTAGGTTATAACAACCGATTAAATATATTTATCTCAGAAAAATGGCAGAAACTCAAAACCATCGGACTGTACAACTTTAAGAATGTGTCCATATCAGCGTGCAAACATTTAAAGGATTATTCCACATTCACGGACAGGTGTGGGCAGTTTGAATGGACCAGGGAGCATATGTAGCCTAACGGTCAGGATGCCAGCCCTGGAATCGCAGATGTGTGGAATCGAATCCCATTTAGACGCAATGTTTGCCGATTAAAAATAATTAAAATAAATCAAGACACTCTACGCGACATCGGTGCTGTGACCAGCATGCTGTATTGTGTTGAACCAGCCCTGTTCAAATGCATATATAGTCAGGGTGCCGACCGCTCGCTCTCCCAGTGGAGCAGCACTGTAAATATGTATCCCAAGTGCCTTGCCAATCCATCTATAATCTGTGTGTGGAGCCTTAAAATTCATCATTTTCAATCTCTTGGTGTGTTCTAAGTTATTCACCAATTGAAATAAAGTCTAAAGCAAAATAAAGCTTCATATTTCTTTTTTCTAATCGTACCATCCACATTAGGATATGACTTTGATCAGCTAAAGAAAACGAATGCTTTGTCAAGTCCATTTATGTAGAAAATCACCTTTTGTTTCAACTATCTTATGCATGACATTTTACACTGCTTCTTCAAACCTCCGGCACCCATTCACCAGAGCTAGCATCATCATGCCAATGGTATCATTTTGTTGCCATTTGGTCACTTGGTTGATACAGGCCATATAGTCATATTTTGTCCTCGAATAAATTCTTTGTCCATCTATTTTTAATTTTAATTTTAATTTAAAATGTTCAATTAACCACCATTTCTAAACTAAATAATGGATAACTTAGGTTTTTACATGAAAATAAACTGTTATTATACAATATATATATATATATATATATATATATATATATATTGTCACGTATAATAACTAATGCCTAATCTTATAGACTAGCTAATATAGTGAAGAGAAAAGAGAAGTTGGAACATCTTCTATTCTTAGTAAAGAAGACAAATAACGATACACATATATGTACTTATAACATATATTCTCAATTACAAAGTGTACAGTTACATATATATTCTCAATGGTATGATATTACACTCACAACTGTCTGTGTAGTCCATATGGATGATATATACACTCAGTCCTCTTGGTGCTTCTTCTATGTCTCAGTTGCCTTGAGGAGTTGATAGATATAGATGATCCATTATCTGTGAGCCGTCGCCAACCATACAGGTATACAGTCTCAGTTGCCTTGAGGAGTTGATGGATATAGACGATCCATTGTCTGTGAGCCGTCGCCAACCATACAGGTATAGAGTCTCAGTTGATGATGGATGTGAATGTCAGGCTAAGCAGCAGTGATGTGGGAAAAGACAGACACCACAGTCACCAATCCTCCTCATGTCCATTGATCCATATTGTAGAAGCTCAGCAAGTTGAATCCATCCCATAAGCTCTAACTAGCCAGATCAGGTTTCAGGCCTAACTGACTTGGAGATGTTGACGCCTCGATGTCTGGGAGTAGAGTGCCGAGAGTGTGTGACTACGCTCCTTATATAGTTGCTGGGTAGGCCAGTCCTAACGAAGAGATGGGACAAGTAGGACGGTCCAAACATGTGCTGTAACCACTATAAAAGGCAAACTACCTGTTAGGAAGCAGTCTCCATATATTCACTGCTATGTTACAATATATATATATATATATATATACAGTAAAACCTCTTTATACCGACCCCTCCACAGATGGAACACTCCCCTATATCGATCGCTTTATTTGGGTCCCAACAATACCATTGTAACCATATTCTAACTCTCTAAACCGAACACCTCCCTAAATGGACCACTTAAAGTCGGTCCCAAAGTCGGTCGATTTAGAGAGGTCTTAATGTATATATATAATGTGAAATATAAATAGTTTATATGAATATTATCATAATTTAACTAAGTACTGGATATTCTGGGCAGTGGGGGATCTGCTGCCTGGTTTCTGGTATATAAGGTAGCTTGAGCAGCATGGGTACCAGTTGTCCATGCCTGCAGGTATGGCTAGTACCGCAGTCTGTGGGGTTTATACGCAGCGACTGGGCTGTTGGAGATCGCCACCAACAACGCATTGCCACGACCGGTGTTGCAGTTTCAGAGACACACCAGTTTGCAGGGACACATCGCTTCTGCGCATGCGTCAAAATCGAACAGCATCGTCACTAACCTTATAAATTTAATATAATGTTTTTGGTAAACATGTTTTCTATATGTGCACCAAGCGATTTGTTTCTAGGGGGTGTCGTTTTAGAGATATTTAACTTTTTCTGTATTTTCTGTATGAAGATTGCTCACGGGCATTGACAATGCCTTGAGTTTGATGGTACGCCCAGTGCAAAACATTAGTTTTATTCAAAATTAATAGAAATCAAGAATCCCAACCTTATAAATTTAATATAATCTTTATGGTAAAGATGTTTTCTATATGTGTACCAAGCGATTTGTTTCTAGGTGGTGTAATTTGAGAGATATTTGACTTTTTCTGTATGAAGATTTGCTCACGGCCGTTGACAATGCATTTGAATGGATGTGTCCCTGGCAAACTGGTGTGCCTGGGAAACCGCAACACTGGGCCATGGACGCCCCACGCCACCACCGCCCCGTCGCCGCGAAGAATCCCTCGCTCCCCTGCCACCCCACAGAAGAAGATGAAGAAAGGAGAAAAAAAAGAAAAACACAAAAAACTATCAAAAATGGGCTGTTTTAACTGCACCGTTTATTCAATGCTGCAGTTCTGCAGCCAGTGACTGCCATGTCATGCATAAGCATATTCAGCGCTATACAGAGTGACCCAACTAGCCACGGTGCGACCCAACCAGCCTGGGTTGAACTCGTTTCAGCGCGTTTGAACTTGTTTCTGGTACAAAGGCTAGGGGACCAGGTTGGAAACTGAGTGATAATAGATGAAAACTCCTGTGCCTCTGCCTGAGAAAATGAATGCCAGGGGACCAGGCTAGAACTCCACAGAGCTAGCAGTGTAGTCAAATATTATTTGACTAGTTTATTCTTCAGACATTATCACATATTTATGTATCTTTTGCACAGATTAAATTGTTTGAAGTATATTTGAAATTGATCTACATTAATTTCTGTTTAAATCACACAATATCACTACTTACTGAATGGGAAACTCATCGTGCAAGGGTATGGTCGATATGACCCAGTGGTCAGCCGTTTTTGCTTCTTTCTTCGCTGTGGACCCTTCTCAGGTCATGAACACCCCGCGAATGCAATGTTGGAGATCACTTGCTCTACCAGATTTTTCTTAAAGTTGCATAGTCCGATGGTTTTGAGTTTCTATAATTTTCTGAGCTAGATATATTGGGATGATTGTTATAATCTACCTTACTTTCATTTGAAGTAACTTATATTTTAAATGGCTAACTTTTGAAATATTTGGTAGGCATGGGTTAGCTGATTGCATCAAGGAACCTCAATGGTTTAATGGCTAAGATGTTTAATCTAAATTGGCCGAAGCGTGGGTTCGAAATCTGCTCTAGGTATGGGAGTTTATCTTTGTTTTTGTTTATATTACATTTGTTCATTGACCAGACGTGATGACAGAATGGGTTGAGTGTCCGTCTCCTGTTTTGGGAGATCGGGGGATCCGAACCCGTGGGTTAGTGGGTTCGAACCCTGGTCGAGTCAAACCAATGACTTAACAAATCATACTTGTCGCTTCCTGGCCAGGCGCTCGGCATTATTAGGATAAGACAAGGACTGCTTGGCTCATTGTCAGGATAATGTGACTGAGTGGGATATGAAGTCATGGTGCTGGTGGCCTGATCTCCCACTGGTGCAGCACTGTCAAAAGTGGCCATGAATGCGCACTGTCGCAAGTCAGTACCTGTCCTGATATGACCTTAAATGTTGCTAGGAGGTAAAATAACAACAAACAAACATTTGTTCATTAAGCAGGAACAATTTCAATAGTGGACAATTGGTCTTCAGGCTAGGTAGTGACAAGTATACCTTTCCATGTCATGGGTTTGACCTTTCTTCCCGTCATTTATGTTACCTATGCCACTACAGTATAACCCCGTTAAACCGAGCTCGGTTAAACCAAATGATCGGTTAATCCAAACTTTTACCGGCAGCCCAGCAAAATACTACCATTTATCATATAAATGAGTTGGTTAAAGCAAAGTCGGTTAATCCAACTTATCGGTTAATCCAAACAAAATTGTCGGACCCCAGGCCACTTCGGGTACGGTTAAAACAAACTTTCATGTGGTTATAAGGTCATCTGATACCCCACCAACTGATAAATCTGATAAATGGTAGTATTTTGCACAGCTGCCGGAAAAAGTTTGGATTAACCGATCGTTTGGTTTAACCGAGCTTGGTTTAACGGGGTTATAATGTATATACATAAAAAACAATAATCAAAGTGTCCACATACATTGCATATTACATTCATAATGCACCTGTGTTTTTGCCAAAGCCAAGTCAAAGTTGAAGCCAAACTTTGGTTAAACCAATGATCGGTTAATCCAAACTAATTTCTAGGATCTCTTCAAGTTTGGGTTAACGGGGTTATACTGTATTATGTATACATTCCGCATGTGAGGCCCACACTCTATGGATTAGACCACCTTGCCCGGTACCAGTTAAGAGATTTACAGCACCAGGAGAACGAGTGTAGTAGTCTGCACATCATCATCATCATGCTGTCGGTCGTGGTGCGACAAAGACTGCTTTCATTACTTGACTGCCACTCTCCATTTGGCTCTCTGCTGTGAGAGTTGCGTCCATGAGTCACATTTCATAAAAGCTGCCTGCAAAAGTGTTGAAGTGCTGCTGGCTTTTGCAAGTTACCAGCGACACTCTCTCGGGGAGCAAATATAGGTTTCACACCGGCAAGAACATGTGAAGACAGGTGCAAAACTATTTGTCCCTGCAGTGGCTGGTCGGGAGATGTTGGGAGTTCCATACATCAACCGCCCTTAATGCTGTCACAGTGACATGGTTTTCTGTTTAGGGTTTGCTCCCTTAGCCTTCGGTACTGTTAAGAACCTGTACCACAAGGCACTGGTTTACAACTCTGCAGGGCAGGGGTGTCAAACTCCCTGAGGTATTGCTATACCTGCATACCACTTCCCACAAATATTGAGGGTGTGAGATGATAGCCAAGCTCTGGAAAAATAATTACAAAGAGTTATTTAACTGTCTATGCAGTAATGTTGATAGTGTTAAGTTTAATGTAGAAATTTGTAATGATATAAATGTTGGTGCTAAGGAAATAAGGGATGCCATATTAAAACTTGATAGTAATAAGACTTGAGGTGCTGACAATATTTATGCAGAGCATCTCAAATATGCCAGCTCAAGAGT
>CM059202.1:1090954-1122019 GCA_030323885.1 Branchipolynoe longqiensis
CAACAACCAACCAACTCTATGATGAAACACATTGCAATGGCTGGACATCAGGGCCGCGTTCAGGGTGCGCCTCGGAGACGCCTTGGAGACGAATCGGTGATACTTTTTGGCTTATTATCTTCAGGGTGCGTCTCGGAGATGTCTCGGAGACGCCTCGCATTTCAGACAGGAGATGAAAGCGCCTTGAAAATGGCCGCTCTATTCACCCTATTCACGCCGCGGCCATGTTGAAACCAGACCGAGCGCACTTACGGGTCTGCGAGGCACCGCTGTATGTAATACCCCTGTCACACTACGACGTAACGAGCCAACGTGAGCCTAACGTGACGATTTTTCGTCATTACGTTGCCGTACGTTGGGTCACGTTATGATGACGTCATAATGACGTTAGAGTGACGTCGAGCTACGTCATGTTACGTCGTGTTACGTCGGCGCGCGTCGAGGTTTTGAACCTGTTCAAAACTTTCGACGTATCTCAACGTGAAGCCGTTACGTTGGGATGACGTGACAATGACGTTAGGTTGACGTTCCGCGATCGTTATAGCAGCGTAAATGACGTTAGAGTCACGTTATGTCACGTCAGACCGACGGCCGGTGGGAGCAATTGTGGGCAGCGTTTTGCACGTTACGTCACGTTACGGTCACGTTCGGTCACGTTACGGTCACGTTACGGTCACGTTACGGTCACGTTACGGTCACGTTACGGTCACGTTACGGTCACGTTACGGTCACGTTACGGTGGCGTTACGGTCACGTTACGTCCACGTCGCACCCGTTACGGCGACGTTACGCTCACGTTACACTAACGCCCGGTCACGTCGCCAATTACCCCTCCCCCCTAACGTTGTCACGTTACAGCTAAGGTCACGACGTACACCAACGTTACTTTCACGTTACGCTCACGTCCACAATTTGCATATTACGCCCATAACGTCGACGTAATATAATTATTTTCACGTTCTGCCTACGCTGACGTAGTCACGTCGTAGTGTGACAGGGCCATTAAGTAATGTGAATACATTTTTGTCAACCAAAACCTCTCGAAATCACTCAAATTTGAGGGTATTCATTTTTGAAAGTAACATATTCATCTTTGCATACCCGTTTTCTATCTATTGGCCAATTTTCACGAAGATTGTGTGACCCTTGCATGGTGATTTTTCCAATTCTTTAACTACCTTGTGACTGTCAACTTCAAGTCTGATTAGTTATGGTGGTATCATGTAATGCAGCACTGTCAGCGTAGCTATCTGTGCAACACAGTTAAACAACTAGTCTTAGTAATTACAAATTAATAAAAGCTTTAAAAGGGTTAAAATATTTTTTTTTAATATATCTATATTAAGAAAGTTATGCAATTTTGAATTTAAGAAAAGATTGGCAGCCAAGGTGAGTGACTTTGTTGACATTGACTACTGAAATGCATCTGATCATCACTCAATCTTCATGAAAATTTACCAATAAATAGAAAAAATGTAAGCAAAAATGATTATGATAGTTTCAAAAGTTAATATCTTCAAATTTTACTCCTTTAATTTATGTAGTAGTTCATACACATCGGCACACAGTAGTGTCTTATGGCCATTTCTAATACCGATGCTTACTCAGCCTCCTTCTGATGCCTAATTAGGTCACGCGAGAATAGGGAGAATTCAATGGTTTCAGACTATAAACTACATCACGGTTCTGTCTGCGCATGCGCTGAAAACGGCCTTGGGAGCAAAGCAAAGGTGTACGGCCATTGAGTTTGCCGATATGCGCATTGAAAAATGTCAGTTTTATTCAAAATTAATAGAAATCCAAAACCCTAACCATATAAATTTAATATAATCCTTTTCTTAAACATGTTTTCTATATGTATTCCAAGCGGTTTGTGCCTAGGTGGTGTGGTTTTATCAATATTTTACTTTTTCTGTATGGAGATTACTCACTGCCATTGACAATGCATTGAGTACTCTGGCTATGGCTCTAACATCTAAATGCACATGACATAAGATGTGCTGATTATATTGATGTAAATGTAATGCTGGATAAAAGATTAATATCTTACTTTATTATATATATATTTTTTAGTTAGTATTCTATGTTTCAAACAAGAGCTGAGATGAGCTGAAACTAGCACATTTCATAGCTGCACCAGTGTATTAGCATGTGCCATGTGCTTTTGGGGGGGTTGTTTTGCTCCGACGCATCCCACAATGCACCGCGCCGCTGGAACCGTGATGTAGTCTATCACAGCACAGCTTTTCCATTGCAAATGTCCGCCGCCTATGGGGGGCGGCCATTTTCGAGGCGACAAACTGGTTTTGCAGTTCAGACTAGTGTGATGTCAGGTGCATCGCGGAGACGTCTCGGGAGACGGACCCTCAACACGACCCTGAATTTGCCTCTTTGTCAACAATCAATGGGATTTTATTCTTTTCTACAAACCGGATGTGGTAGCCGAATAAGTAGAACGCTGAGTAAGAGTGCTCTCCAGTACGAGAGGTAGTGGGTTCGATCGTTGGCAGAGTAAGTAGAACGCTGGCTTCTAGTATGAGAGGTTGTGGTTTCGATCGTTGGCCGAGTAAGAATGTTCTTTCCAGTATGAGGTTGTTTGTTGTTTTACATCCTCGCAACATCTAAGGTCATATCAGGATGGGTACCGACTTGTGTCAGTGTGCACTCATGATGACTTTATAGTGCTGCCCCACTGGAAGACCAGGCCGCCTGCACCATGACCTGATAACCCACTCAGTCACATTATCCTGACACTGAGCCAACCAGTACTTGCCCTATCCTAATAATGCCGAACGCCAGGCTAGGAAGCGACAAGTATCAATTTTTAAGTCATTTGTTTGACTCGACCAGGGTTCGAATCCACGACCCCACGATCTGCCAACACGGGAGACGGACGCTATAACTCATTCGGCCATCCCGTCTGGTCTCCAATATGAGAGGTCGTGGGTTGGATCATTGGCCGAGTTAGAACGCTGCATTCCAGAACAAGAAATTGTTGGTTCGATCATTGACCGAGTTACAACGCTGCCTTCCAGTACAAGAAGTCATGGGTTCGATCATTGGCCGAGTTAGAATGCTGCCTTGCAGTACAAGAAGTTGCGGGTTCGATCGTTGACCGAGTCAAACAAAAACACTTTTTTGTTTGTTAAATCTAATTCTGATCATCATGTTATTATGTTTGTTCAGCCCTGGGGCAATGGTCTTCTGATCATTCGACGTTACAATAATTATTATTTACACAAATTTAATTTCCCGATGTTATGTGAAGTAGTAATAAGTCTGAGGGATATGGTTATAATGTAATTATAATAACACAGCTAAGTTTCACGGGAATGTAACGCTTGGGTGGTGATCTATAGCAGTACAGCTGGTTTGACCTCATTGTTAGTTCTTATGTATGTAGGCATAGTGTCGCCAACCTGGAGGTACTGAGAATCCTTGAGGTTTTGCGTTGTGGGCGTGGAACCCCAGTGGCAACAGCCATGAACTTGCTAAAGGTGTCCGAAGGCATCCCCCCCCTCCCCCCCCCCCCGAAAAATAACAAATCTATTTTTGTTAGTCAATGGCTTTAAAATGGGCTATTTGAAGGCATTTCCAGAGGGTTCTAGGCTGATATTTTAGCATAGTAAAACCTGTCTATATCGACCCCTCCACAGATCGACCACTCCCCTATATTGATCGCTTTATTTAGGTATCATTGTAAGGATATTCTAACTCTCTACACCGACCACCTCCCTAAATGGACCAATTATGTCTGTGCCAACGTCGGTCGATTTAGAGAGATTCTACTGTAACATGATATTAACGTGTATTTAAGCATAGGTACACTGTAGTACAGGATATGAATTAGGACAGAAAAAGGCAAAAATAGTAACCACAACATTCTTTGAATGAAATTCTTGGGATTTTGGGGTCGATCCGTGACTCCTGAGATGACTGATGAGAACCTTCAAATTCCGTGACTCTCACGGGAATATTCGTGAGAGTTGGCAGCAAACACTGTAAGCGATGTGAGGTAGTGAATGGATCAGGTAGGCAGATAATAGAAAGAAGTGAGAGGTTAAGCATTCTTACTCGGCCAACGATCGAACCCACAACCTCTCATACTAGAAGCCAGTGTTCTACTTACTTGGTCAATGATCGAACCCACAACCTCTCGTACTAGAAGCCAGCGTTCTACTTACTTGGTCTATGATCAAACCCACAACGTCTCGTACTAGAAGCCAGCGTTCTACTTACTTGGTCAATGATCGAACCCACAACCTCTCGTACTAGAAGCCAGTGTTCTACTTACTTGGTCAATGATCGAACCCACAACCTCTCGTACTAAAAGCCAGCGTTCTACTTACTTGGTCAATGATCGAACCCACAACGTTTTGTACTAGAAGCCAGCGTTCTACTTACTTGGTCAATGATCGAACCCACAACGTCTCGTACTAGAAGCCAGTGTTCTACTTACTTGGTCAAAGATCAAACCCAGAAGCTCTCGTACTAGAAGCCAGTGTTCTACTTACTTGGTCAATGATCGAACCCAGAACCTCTCGTACTAGAAGCCAGTGTTCTACTTACTTGGTCAATGATCGAACCCACAACCTCTCGTACTAGAAGCCAGTGTTCTACTTACTTGGTCAATGATCGAACCCACAACGTCTCATACTAGAAGCCAGCATTCTACTTACTTGGTCAATGATCGAACCCACAACCTCTCGTACTAGAAGCCAGTTTTCTACTTACTCGGCCAACGATCGAACCCACAACCTCTAGTACTAGAAGCTAGTGTTCTACTTACTCTGCCAATGATCGAACCCACAACCTCTCGTACTAGAAGCCAGTTTTCTACTTACTCGGCCAATGATCGAACCCACAACCTCTCGTACTAGAAGCTAGTGTTCTACTTACTCTGCCAACGATCGAACCCACAACCTCTCATACTAGAAGCCAGTGTTCTACTTACTTGGTCGCTGATCGAACCCACAACCTCTCGTACTAGAAGGCAGTGTTCTACTTACTCTGCCAACGATCGAACCCACAATCCTTCACCTCTCATACTGGAAAGAGCATTCTTACTTTGCCAACGATCAAACCCAGAACCTCTCGTACTAGAAGCCAGTGTTCTACTTACTTGGTCAATGATCGAACCCACAACGTCTCATACTAGAAGCCAGCGTTCTACTTACTTGGTCAATGATCGAACCCAGAACGTCTCGTACTAGAAGCTAGCGTTCTACGTACTTGGTCAATGATCAAACCCAGAACCTCTCGTACTAGAAGCCAGTGTTCTACTTACTTGGTCAATGATCGAACCCACAACCTCTCATACTAGAAGCCAGTGTTCTACTTACTCGGCCAACGATCAAACCCACAACCTCTCATACTAGAAGCCAGTGTTCTACTTACTTGGCCAACGATCGAACCCACAACCTCTCATACTAGAAGCCAGTGTTCTACTTACTCGGCCAACGATCGAACCCACAACCTCTCGTACTAGAAGCCAGTTTTCTACTTACTCGGTCAACGATCGAACCCACAACCTCTCGTACTAGAAGCCAGTGTTCTACTTACTCGGCCAACGATCGAACCCACAACCTGTCGTACTAGAAGCCAGTGTTCTACTTACTCGGCCAACGATCGAACCCACAACCTCTCGTACTAGAGGCCAGTTTTCTACTTACTCGGCCAATGATCAAACCCACAACCTCTCGTAGTAGAAGCCAGTGTTATACTTACTCGACCAATGATCAAACCCACAACCTCTCGTACTAGAAGCCAGCGTGTGACCAGTGAAGCGGTGGGACCAATCCCACTGCATTTAGGTCTTAAATTTTACATTTTCATTTGGACTGTCTCTGTCATTGTATATGGTTGACTGGAAATAACAGAGGAACAGCAACAAATAACCAAAAAAAATTAAAGAATTAAAAGAAATGTTAATACAAAAAAAAGTTTAAATAAAAGGGGGGGGGGGGGGGGTCTGCCACTTACGGTATGGTGATGCCATGGAACATACTTTACTGTAACTGCATAATCCCGTGCCCAATACAATGTACTCTTAGTCAGTTTTTACATTCTAGGTAAGAGGACGCTGCCCTGGTTCTGGCTGGTAGGTTGTTCCACATCATGCTGCCTTTGTAAATTGGTGCTTTAATTAGTTTGTTTGTGGAAGGCTTGGGGGCTTTAAGTAGAAGTTACATTGTCATAGTCCAATGGTTTTGAGTTTCTCCTATTTTCTGAGATGAATACATTGTATTGATAACTATTATCTGCGTCAGACATTTTCTGCGATAAATATATTATTATATTAATCGTGTCCATGCAGGTCAAAGGCAAGATCTACTTGCAATTGTGCTACCCACCCTACTATACGGAGCCGAGGCCTGGACATTGTACAGACGACAGGTGAAAAAGCTGCATGCCTTCATGATGTGACATCTGCATGAGGCTAACCTGGAAGGGCAAAGTGACAAATAAGGAAATACTCGAACGGACGGGGCTGCCCTCTATGGAAGATCTTCTGACCAAAAATAATCTCCAGTGGACTGGACACCTCATGACGATGTCATCAGACAGGCTACCAAAGCAGATCCTCTATTCTCAACTGTCTTCTGGTTACAGAAAGAGAGGGCGCCCCAGTCTCCGGTTCAAGTATACCATCAAGAGAAACCTGAAGCTGAGAGACATTAAGACCGACTCATGGTCCTCACTCTCACAGAGAGCTAAATGGAGAGCGTCAGTCAAGTAATGAAAGCAGTCTTTGTCGCATCGTGACCGACAGCATGATGATGATGATGATATTAATCGCTATTATCTGCTTTACTTTAATTCGAAGAAACAATGGTCGGTGACCACTCGGCGATCTCCGAGCGACCATTTTGGTCACACTGTACGGGTGGGTCAAACCAATGACTCATAAATTGGTACCCATCCTGATATGACCTTAGATGTTGTCCAGAATGCAAAAATCCCACCTACACATGTAGGCATGGGTTAGGTGATTGTATCAAGGTACCTCGATGGTCTAATGGTTAAGATGTTCAATCCAAAATGGACGTAGCGTGGGTTTGAAATCTGCTCTAGGTATGGTAGTTTATCTTTGTGGGACCAGACGGGATGGCCGAATGAGTTAGAGCGTCCGTCTCCCGTGTTGGTAGATCGTGGGGTCATGGTCCCTGGTCGAGTCAAACCAATGACTTAAAAATTGAAACTTGTTGCTTCCTAGCCTGGCGCTCGGCATTATTAGGATAGGGCAAGGACTGGTTGGCTCAGTGTCAGGATAATGTGACTGAGTGGGATATCAGGTCATTGTGCTGGTGGCCTGGTCTTCCAGTGGGGCAGCACTATAAAGTCGCCATGAGTGCGCACTGTCGCAAGTCGGTACCCATCCTGATATGACCTTAGATGTTGCTAGGATGTAAAACAACAACAAACAACAACAATTATCTTGGTGGTGCTACACTAAAACACCTCCTTGTTACACTCCAGTCACATTACAGCTTACGACCACTTTGCGACCACCTTAGACCAAAGAACCCACACTCACCAGCGACGCCCAGACATCGGCAACCATTGTTTTGGTAGCGAGGATCTCACGGGTGAGTGTGGGTTCTTTGGTCTCAGGTGGTCGCAAAGTGGTCGCAAGCTGTAGTGTGACTGGAGCATTACCAAAGCGGTCACCCGGAGTTTGCCGAACATTTCCAGTGCTTGCGACCGGTCGCTGACTAATCGGCGACCAGTCGGTGACCAGTCGGTCTTTTGGTCGCAAAGTGGTCGCAAAGAGGTCGCAAGCCCTTGCCTGAGTTGGGCTTAAAGCTGCATAGTCTGATGAAGCATCAAATTTTGAAAACAAAAACACTCACCTAGATTTGATTCTACATATCTAACTTAGATACTGATGCACTTATTAAACTTTTGTTGCCACATACAAGGGCATACTGAGTCAATTTAACAGAAGCTGTTATTGCACAAGCCTCTGGGGAGAGTTTTGTCATGCTTGTCAAAATCAATTTAGGATATTTGCACTTCAAATATCTCAAAAGTTAGCCATTCAAAATGAAAGTTACTTCAACCTAAATTAAAGCTACATGGTCCGATGAAATATCAAGTTGTCAAAACCAAACCAATTATCTAGATTTGAGTTTACATATCTAACTTAGATACTGATGCCATTATTAAGCATTTGTTTCTGTGTAGAAGGCAATCCTGAGTCAATTTAACAGAACCTGTTACTGCAGAAGTCTATGGTGTCAGAGTTTCGGCAAGCTTGCCAAAACTAATTTTCCATGTTTGCATTCTAAATATCTCAAAAGTTTGCCATTTAAAATGAAAGTAACTTTGAACTAATGTAAAGTAGATAGTAGTGATCAAAATAATATATTTATCTCAGAAAAAATACAGAAATTCAAAACCATCGGACTATGCAACTTTAAGGTAGGTTATAACAACCGATTAAATATATTTATCTCAGAAAAATGGCAGAAACTCAAAACCATCGGACTGTACAACTTTAAGAATGTGTCCATATCAGCGTGCAAACATTTAAAGGATTATTCCACATTCACGGACAGGTGTGGGCAGTTTGAATGGACCAGGGAGCATAGGTAGCCTAACGGTCAGGATGCCAGCCCTGGAATCGCAGATGTGTGGAATCGAATCCCATTTAGACGCAATGTTTGCCGATTAAAAATAATTAAAATAAATCAAGACACTCTACGCGACATCGGTGCTGTGACCAGCATGCTGTATTGTGTTGAACCAGCCCTGTTCAAATGCATATATAGTCAGGGTGCCGACCGCTCGCTCTCCCAGTGGAGCAGCACTGTAAATAGGTATCCCAAGTGCCTTGCCAATCCATCTATAATCTGTGTGTGGAGCCTTAAAATTCATCATTTTCAATCTCTTGGTGTGTTCTAAGTTATTCACCAATTGAAATAAAGTCTAAAGCAAAATAAAGCTTCATATTTCTTTTTTCTAATCGTACCATCCACATTAGGATATGACTTTGATCAGCTAAAGAAAACGAATGCTTTGTCAAGTCCATTTATGTAGAAAATCACCTTTTGTTTCAACTATCTTATGCATGACATTTTACACTGCTTCTTCAAACCTCCGGCACCCATTCACCAGAGCTAGCATCATCATGCCAATGGTATCATTTTGTTGCCATTTGGTCACTTGGTTGCTACAGGCCATATAGTCATATTTTGTCCTCGAATAAATTCTTTGTCCATCTATTTTTAATTTTAATTTTAATTTAAAATGTTCAATTAACCACCATTTCTAAACCAAATAATGGATAACTTAGGTTTTTACATGAAAATAAAGATTTTTTTTTTCTAAAAAAAAAAGACGTCATCACTCATGCCGACCTTATAGTATAAAACCGGCATGAGTGTGCACTGTCACAAGTCGGCATTCGTCCTCAGATGACCTTCGATGCTGCCAGGACGTGAAACCCCAACAAAGAAGCGTGTGTGGTTTTCTACGCCTATTTGACCCGACAACATTTAATTGCCTCCAACACCCACCTCCCCCCCCAATCCTACCCCCCCCCCCCCTCCCACCCTTTCCCACAAACCGACTTAGCCTACTTCACTGACTAATTAGCATACTGGCTAATTACCTGTGACCTAATTAACTCGTTCTACCTCACGTTTTTAATTCGTTAATTGCGAGACACCCAAGGTTAGTTAGTGTTCACCTAGCCATTAGTCAAGTCCGTCCTGATATGACCTGTTATTGCTAGGACGTAAGGCCCCAACAAACAAACTGTTATTATACAATATATATATATATATATATTGTCACGTATAATAACTAATGCCTAATCTTATAGACTAGCTAATATAGTGAAGAGAAAAGAGAAGTTGGAACATCTTCTATTCTTAGTAAAGAAGACAAATAACGATACACATATATGTACTTATAACATATATTCTCAATTACAAAGTGTACAGTTACATATATATTCTCAATGGTATGATATTACACTCACAACTGTCTGTGTAGTCCATATGGATGATATATACACTCAGTCCTCTTGGTGCTTCTTCTATGTCTCAGTTGCCTTGAGGAGTTGATAGATATAGATGATCCATTATCTGTGAGCCGTCGCCAACCATACAGGTATACAGTCTCAGTTGCCTTGAGGAGTTGATGGATATAGACGATCCATTGTCTGTGAGCCGTCGCCAACCATACAGGTATAGAGTCTCAGTTGATGATGGATGTGAATGTCAGGCTAAGCAGCAGTGATGTGGGAAAAGGCAGACACCACAGTCACCAATCCTCCTCATGTCCATTGATCCATATTGTAGAAGCTCAGCAAGTTGAATCCATCCCATAAGCTCTAACTAGCCAGATCAGGTTTCAGGCCTAACTGACTTGGAGATGTTGACGCCTCGATGTCTGGGAGTAGAGTGCCGAGAGTGTGTGACTACGCTCCTTATATAGTTGCTGGGTAGGCCAGTCCTAACGAAGAGATGGGACAAGTAGGACGGTCCAAACATGTGCTGTAACCATTATAAAAGGCAAACTACCTGTTAGGAAGCAGTCTCCATATATTCACTGCTATGTTACAATATATATATATATATATATATATATATATATATATATATATACAGTAAAACCTCTTTATACCGACCCCTCCACAGATGGAACACTCCCCTATATCGATCGCTTTATTTGGGTCCCAACAATACCATTGTAACCATATTCTAACTCTCTAAACCGAACACCTCCCTAAATGGACCACTTAAAGTCGGTCCCAAAGTCGGTCGATTTAGAGAGGTCTTAATGTATATATATAATGTGAAATATAAATAGTTTATATGAATATTATCATAATTTAACTAAGTACTGGATATTCTGGGCAGTGGGGGATCTGCTGCCTGGTTTCTGGTATAAAAGGTAGCTTGAGCAGCATGGGTACCAGTTGTCCATGCCTGCAGGTATGGCTAGTACCGCAGTCTGTGGGGTTTATACGCAGCGACTGGGCTGTTGGAGATCGCCACCAACAACGCATTGCCACGACCGGTGTTGCAGTTTCAGAGACACACCAGTTTGCAGGGACACATCGCTTCTGCGCATACGTCAAAATCGAACAGCATCGTCACTAACCTTATAAATTTAATATAATGTTTTTGGTAAACATGTTTTCTATATGTGCACCAAGCGATTTGTTTCTAGGGGGTGTCGTTTTATAGATATTTAACTTTTTCTGTATTTTCTGTATGAAGATTGCTCACGGGCATTGACAATGCCTTGAGTTTGATGGTACGCCCAGTGCAAAACATTAGTTTTATTCAAAATTAATAGAAATCAAGAATCCCAACCTTATAAATTTAATATAATCTTTATGGTAAAGATGTTTTCTATATGTGTACCAAGCGATTTGTTTCTAGGTGCTGTAATTTGAGAGATATTTGACTTTTTCTGTATGAAGATTTGCTCACGGCCGTTGACAATGCATTTGAATGGATGTGTCCCTGGCAAACTGGTGTGCCTGGGAAACCGCAACACTGGGCCATGGACGCCCCACGCCACCACCGCCCCGTCGCCGCGAAGAATCCCTCGCTCCCCTGCCACCCCACAGAAGAAGATGAAGAAAGGAGAAAAAAAAGAAAAACACAAAAAACTATCAAAAATGGGCTGTTTTAACTGCACCGTTTATTCAATGCTGCAGTTCTGCAGCCAGTGACTGCCATGTCATGCATAAGCATATTCAGCGCTATACAGAGTGACCCAACTAGCCACGGTGCGACCCAACCAGCCTGGGTTGAACTTGTTTCAGCGCCGTTTGAACTTGTTTCTGGTACAAAGGCTAGGGGACCAGGTTGGAAACTGAGTGATAATAGATGAAAACTCCTGTGCCTCTGCCTGAGAAAATGAATGCCAGGGGACCAGGCTAGAACTCCACAGAGCTAGCAGTGTAGTCAAATATTATTTGACTAGTTTATTGTTCAGACATTATCACATATTTATGTATCTTTTGCACAGATTAAATTGTTTGAAGTATATTTGAAATTGATCTACATTAATTTCTGTTTAAATCACACAATATCACTACTTACTGAATGGGAAACTCATCGTGCAAGGGTATGCTCGATATGACCCAGTGGTCAGCCGTTTTTGCTTCTTTCTTCGCTGTGGACCCTTCTCAGGTCATGAACACCCCGCGAATGCAATGTTGGAGATCACTTGCTCTACCAGATTTTACTTAAAGTTGCACAGTCCGATGGTTTTGAGTTTCTATAATTTTCTGAGCTAGATATATTGGGATGATTGTTATAATCTACCTTACTTTCATTTGAAGTAACTTATATTTTAAATGGCTAACTTTTGAAATATTTGAAGTGTAAACATGCCAAATTAATTTTGGCAAGCATGCCAAAACTCTGACACCATAGGCTTCTCTGCAGTAACAGATTCTATTGAATTGCATCATTATTCCCTTCTATGTGATGACAAATGTTTAATAAGTGCACCAGTATCTAAGTTAGATATGTAGAATCAAATCTAGGTAATTATTTTGGTTTTGAAAATTTGATATTTTCATCAGACTATGGAACTTTAAATCCGCCGGTGCAACTGACACTGGTCTACATCCGGTGGAGGCGAGGAGGCCGCAGGTGGCGCCACCGTTACAGTGTTGGGTCTTACTCTTACTGTGTATAACAATGCTGATAATAATTCCCTTATCTATCTTTATACTCACATAATTCTTTATACATCGTTGTACTATCTCATGACCAGACGGGGTGGCCGAGTGGGTTGGAGCGTCCGTCTCCCGTGCTGGTAGATCGTGGGGTCGTGGGTTCGAGTCGCGGTCGAGTCAAACCAATGACTTTAAAATTGATACTTGTTGCTTCCTAGCCAGGCGCTCGGCATTATTAGGATAGGGCAAGGACTGGTGTGCTCAGTGTCAGGATAATGTGACTGAGTGGGATATCAGGTCATGGTGCCGGTGGCCTGGTTTCCCAGTGGGACAGCACTATAAAGCCGCCATGAGTGCGCACTGTCACAAGTCGGTACCCGTCCTGATATGACCTTAGATGTTGCTAGGACGTTAAACAACAACAAACAATGTACTAACTCATGAGATACTGTAATGGCCGACGGCCCTCCGACTCCCACACTGCCATGCACACACGGAAGAACGCCAAGATTCAATGTCAGGACGCTTCAACTTGGTTTATTGAACCAATCTGCTCTCCGCGGCATCATAGGTCAACTGACTCGCCTCCTGACTCGCCAGATACCACATTGACTCTATAGGTTGGGTGGGGGCGGGGTGAGCTAGCCACACGCAGTAGAGGGCAGCCCAGTTGGGGTCTGCCCAGTGGCTAGCCTGCCGCCACCTAGCGCAGTTCAGTGTAACTGCATAGGTGCGGGGCGTAGTCTCCACCGCTACCGCGTGGTAGTAGGGTTCATGTACATACGACTACAGTACCATTATATTCACAATTTGTTTTCTTTTGTAGTGAGCCGAACCATTGGTTTTATTTTTGTTGTTAACTTCCTCTGTTTAATAAGTGTGCCAACAATGGCTGCAAGACCAGCGCTTAAGTCCAGAAAAAAAGAAAATGTTGTTGAAGCAAAAAAAGAAGAAAAAAAGACATAAATTCACTACTGACACAACTAAACCCAGAGCGTTGGTTGGTTCGTTGTTGGAGTTTTACATCCTGGCAACATCTAAGGTCATATCAGGACGGGTACCGACCTGTTGGTTGCTTGTTGGAGTTTTACGTCCTGGCTACATCTAAGTCATATCAGGACGCATACTGACTTAAAGTTGCATAGTCCGATGGTTTTGAGTTTCTGACATTTTCTGAGATAAACATATTAGGTTGTTCATTATAATCTACCTTACTTTAGTTTGAAGTAACTTATATTTTAAATCACTAACTTTTGAGATATTTGAAATGGAAACACGCTAAATTAATTTTGGCAAGCTTGCCAAAACTCTAACACCATAGGCTTCTGCAGTTACAGGTTCTATTAATTGACTCAGTATCCGCTTATAGGTGACGACAAATGTTTAATATGTGCACCAGCATCTAAGTTAGATATGTAGAATCAAATCTAGATAATTATTTTGGTTTTGAAAATGTTATGTTTTTATCGGACTATGCAGCTTTAAGGCAGTGCACACTTATGGCGAGTTTATAGTGCTGCCCCACTGGGAGATCAGGCCACCGACACCACGACCCAATCAGTCACATTATCCCGACACTGAGCTAACCAGTCCTTGCCCTATCCTATTAATGCCAAACACCAGGCTAGGAAGTGACAAGTATCAAATTTATAAGTCATTGATTTGACTCGACCGGGAACCGAACTCCCGATCTCCCACACGTGAGGCCTGCGCTCTACCGATTCGGCCATCGCGCCCGCTACTTATATCCGTGGGACTGGTGACTGATTGCATGCCGCAACAGTTGCTTGATGGCTTTTTGCCATAGGCAATGCGCGAAGGTCATCAAAAAGGCCTGAAGGTCATTGTATTTTCTTTCCTCAAAGTGGGGGGTGGGGGAGAGCTATCACAAACAAAGGGAACATTGTGCCTATAGCAGGACTCGAACCCACACGTGGTGGCCGAATTGGTAACAATGCAGGCTTCCCGCATGGAAGGTTCAGGAGTCGGAATCCAGGCCGAGCCAAACCAAGTGTTCTCTGTGGCGTTATCAAAGGCCGGTTGCTCTCATACCATGTCTATGTGGTGTGGGAGGTTAAAAATCCCTTGTGTCAGTAAAAGTGTAGGCTGGGGCTTTCTATCGACAAACTGTCTAATGGTGAAAACAAGTCTATTCAGAGTTATCCATGATAGGCAGTATAAATCTTCAAGAAAAAAAAAAGAAAAAAAAGACTCATAAGTTGGTACCCATCCTGATATGACCTTAGATGTTGTCAGGATGCAAAACTCCCACATACACAGGTAGGCATGGGTTAGCTGATTGCATCAAGGAACCTCAATGGTTTAATGGCTAAGATGTTTAATCTAAATTGGCCGAAGCGTGGGTTCGAAATCTGCTCTAGGTATGGGAGTTTATCTTTGTTTTTGTTTATATTACATTTGTTCATTGACCAGACGTGATGACAGAATGGGTTGAGTGTCCGTCTCCTGTTTTGGGAGATCGGGGGATCCGAACCCGTGGGTTAGTGGGTTCGAACCCTGGTCGAGTCAAACCAATGACTTAACAAATCATACTTGTCGCTTCCTGGCCAGGCGCTCGGCATTATTAGGATAAGACAAGGACTGCTTGGCTCATTGTCAGGATAATGTGACTGAGTGGGATATGAAGTCATGGTGCTGGTGGCCTGATCTCCCACTGGTGCAGCACTGTCAAAAGTGGCCATGAATGCGCACTGTCGCAAGTCAGTACCTGTCCTGATATGACCTTAAATGTTGCTAGGAGGTAAAATAACAACAAACAAACATTTGTTCATTAAGCAGGAACAATTTCAATAGTGGACAATTGGTCTTCAGGCTAGGTAGTGACAAGTATACCTTTCCATGTCATGGGTTTGACCTTTCTTCCCGTCATTTATGTTACCTATGCCACTACAGTATAACCCCGTTAAACCGAGCTCGGTTAAACCAAATGATCGGTTAATCCAAACTTTTACCGGCAGCCCAGCAAAATACTACCATTTATCATATAAATGAGTTGGTTAAAGCAAAGTCGGTTAATCCAACTTATCGGTTAATCCAAACAAAATTGTCGGACCCCAGGCCACTTCGGGTACGGTTAAAACAAACTTTCATGTGGTTATAAGGTCATCTGATACCCCACCAACTGATAAATCTGATAAATGGTAGTATTTTGCACAGCTGCCGGAAAAAGTTTGGATTAACCGATCGTTTGGTTTAACCGAGCTTGGTTTAACGGGGTTATAATGTATATACATAAAAAACAATAATCAAAGTGTCCACATACATTGCATATTACATTCATAATGCACCTGTGTTTTTGCCAAAGCCAAGTCAAAGTTGAAGCCAAACTTTGGTTAAACCAATGATCGGTTAATCCAAACTAATTTCTAGGATCTCTTCAAGTTTGGGTTAACGGGGTTATACTGTATTATGTATACATTCCGCATGTGAGGCCCACACTCTATGGATTAGACCACCTTGCCCGGTACCAGTTAAGAGATTTACAGCACCAGGAGAACGAGTGTAGTAGTCTGCACATCATCATCATCATGCTGTCGGTCGTGGTGCGACAAAGACTGCTTTCATTACTTGACTGCCACTCTCCATTTGGCTCTCTGCTGTGAGAGTTGCGTCCATGAGTCACATTTCATGAAAGCTGCCTGCAAAAGTGTTGAAGTGCTGCTGGCTTTTGCAAGTTACCAGCCGCACTCTCTCGGGGAGCAAATATAGGTTTCACACCGGCAAGAACATGTGAAGACAGGTGCAAAACTATTTGTCCCTGCAGTGGCTGGTCGGGAGATGTTGGGAGTTCCATACATCAACCGCCCTTAATGCTGCCACAGTGACATGGTTTTCTGTTTAGGGTTTGCTCCCTTAGCCTTCGGTACTGTTAAGAACCTGTACCACAAGGCACTGGTTTACAACTCTGCAGGGCAGGGGTGTCAAACTCCCTGAGGTATTGCTATACCTGCATACCACTTCCCACAAATATTGAGGGTGTGAGATGATAGCCAAGCTCTGGAAAAATAATTACAAAGAGTTATTTAACTGTCTATGCAGTAATGTTGATAGTGTTAAGTTTAATGTAGAAATTTGTAATGATATAAATGTTGGTGCTAAGGAAATAAGGGATGCCATATTAAAACTTGATAGTAATAAGACTTGAGGTGCTGACAATATTTATGCAGAGCATCTCAAATATGCCAGCTCAAGAGTTTTGTCCATGTTAGCTATGTGCCTCACAGGCTTTCTCATACATGGAACTCTGCCTGATACTATGATCTCTGTTTTTCTTGTACCAGTAATTAAGGACAAAATGGGATGGATTAACAGTAAGGATAATAATAGACCTATAGCACTTGCTAGTATTTTGTCAACAATATTTGAAAATGTACTGCTAGATAGACTGGAGTTGTATTTAAAAACAAACAATAATCAATATGGCTTCAAGGGAAAGCATAGAACAGATATGTGCATTTATGCTCTTAAGCATAAGTACCATCGTTTAAATTTTACTATTTTTTATGTTTTCTTGATGCCTCTAAGGCATTTGATAGAGTGAATCATGCCAAACTGTTTGAAAAACTAGTGTAGCGTGGTACTCCAGGCTATCTCATCAGGATATTAATATTTTGGTATTCGCACCACTCAATGGTGGTCAGGTGGGGTGATGCCATGTCAGAACCCTTCCAAGTCAGTAATGGTGTACGTCAAGGACGGATATTGTCCCCCTATTTATTTCATATTTATATGGATGACTTGTCGAAAAGGTTAAATCAATGTAAAACTGGATGTATTAATGGATTATTACTTGTAAATAATCTTATGTATGCCAATGACTTGGTAATATTCTCACCATATAGTAGTGGACTGCAAATGCTACTTAATATATGCTCTGAATATGGCATAGAAGTTGATATCAAATACAATGTTACTAAAAGTATCGTAATGATCATTCAATCAAAATATGACAAGGATACTGTATTTCCTGATGTTATGTTAACTGGTGCTCCCCTGTCAATCTCTACTGAAGTCAAGTACTTAGGACACTTTATGACTGATGACTTTAGAGATGACAGGAATATTAATAAACAGTGTCGCAAGTTAGATGCTCAGGGAAATACGTTCATCAGGAATTTGTTCATCAGGAATTTTCATTTAAATTTATTTAAAACTTTCTGTACTCCCTTGTATACTGCCCAGATTTGGTGGAACTATAGAATGTATAACATTAGAAAACTGAATTTATCATATAATGACATTATGAGGTTATTACTCCGGCTACCTAGGTATCACAGTGCTAGTCAGCTGTTTGCCAATATTGATGTGCCAGCCTTCAAGACTGTTATCAGGAATCTAATATTCAAATTTATTACTAGACTTGACAAGTCAGAAAATGTTATAATACAGGGACTTGTGAAAATAGAAGAGAGTGATCTCAGATTAACGTCTGCCATATGGAGGCATTAGTACAAACTACTGTATGTCAACCAACATTTTGATATTGCTTAGTATGGTAGTCTTCATACTATTACTTATATGTTATTCACATTTATTTTTATATCTACCTACCATGAACCAAATTATGTAACTACCATAATCCTGAGTCTGAAATAAAGAATTGAATTGATATCTGAGGCAAGGAGCCGCATAGGCAGGTAGGAATGGACAGGGTGATTGGATCACGAAGCATTGATAGTGTAACGGTTAGAACACTCGCCCTGAAATGGCAGAAGTTTGTTGTTGTTTTACATCCTGGCAGCATCTAAGGTCATATCAGGACGGGTACCGACTTATGACAGTGCACACTCATGGCAACTTTATAGTGCTGCCCCACTGGGAAACCAGGCTGGTGGCACCATGACCCAATATCCCATTTCGTCACATTATCATGATACTGTGCTAACCAGTCCTTGTCTTAGCCTATTAATGCCGAGCGTCAGGCAAGGTAGCAAAAAGTATAAATTTGGTATGGCAACAGGGGTCTGCCATCTTGTCTCGAGGCAGGATGTGTCGCCGCCTGGTGTTACTTCCGTGATCATTGTATAGTAGTTGCGTGTGGAAAGTCTGTGTGCGTGACAGGAACTGTTGCGCCAGCTGCTCATGCCATGCATGGTGGTGGTCAGGCTTGTGCGTGAGTTAGTGTGAGGGTTAGGGTGAGGGTTAGTGTGAGGGTTCGGGTGAGGGTTAGGGTGAGGGTTAAGGTTAGTGTGAGGGTTAGGGTGAGGGTTAGGGTGAGGGTTAGGGTGAAGGTTAGGGTGAGGGTTAGTGTGAGGGTTAGGGTGAGTGTTAGTGTGAGGGTTAGTGTGAGGGTTAGGGTGAGGGTTAGTGTGAGGGTCAGTGTGAGGGTTAGTGTGAGGGTTAGGGTTAGGGTGAGGGTTAGGGTGAGGGTGAGGTTAGGGTGAGGGTTAGGGTGAGGGTTAGGGTTAGTGTGAGGGTTAGTGTGAGGGTTAGGGTGAGGGTTAGGGTGAGGGTTAGGGTGACGGTTAGGGTGATTGATTGATTGATTGGTGGTTGCTTTACGCCGTGTCGTCAGCATAGGCCATATTCACGGCGAGAAATGTTAGTTTTTTTGTTCAAACCATCGCTTTTACATGTAAGAGGAGACAATCAATTATGTGCCAATAGACAATAATTAAATTAGAAAGCTCACAATCATATATTTGTGGTCAAGGGAAACAAATTTCCATAGAAAAAGAAAAGTTTTAGTAATAATTGTTAGAATCCATTTAGTAAACTATATGAGGTGGTACAGTCCAGCTTCCCTCAAAAAGGCTAAAATGTTTTCCTGTTTTACCTTAGTAAAAAGGTCATGCATACTGTCTGCAGTGTAGAACTGTTGGCGCAGGGCCAAAAAATCAACGCAACTTAGTAAAATGTGTTTGAGTGTCAGTGGGGACTGACACCCAATACATTCAGGGGGAGGTTCCCCCTTGAGCAGAAAAGCATGTGTAAGCCACGAGTGGCCAATACGGCAGCGGCTAAGGACCACTTGGTCCCGCCGACCTCCCGCATGAGTCTGTGGTGGCTTTCCCACAGATGGTTCAATTTCTTTAAGTTTATTAATGTTTTCATCCCACTCATGTTGCCATTTGGATTTTATGTGGGTGGCTATTAGTGGTTTCAGATCAGAGTGAGGGATCAGACACGGTTCAAGATCACAGTTCAGGGCCTTCTTCGCAGCCCGATCAGCTCATTCATTTCCTTGTATGCCTGCATGGCCAGGCACCCAGCACAGGTGGATATCATACCCATCCGTTGTCAGTTGGTTCATTTTATAAATGACCATTGCTAGAATAGGGTGATTCGTTTTCAGTCCAGCAACAGCCAGGAGGCAAGAGAACGGGTTAGGGTGAAGGTTAGGGTGAGGGTTAGGGTGAGGGTTAGTGTTAGGTCTAGGGTGAGGGTTATGGTGAGGGTTAGGTTGAGGGTTAGGGTTATGGTGAGGGTTAGGGTTAGGGTGAGGGTTAGGGTTACAGTTAGGGTTAGGGAGAGGGTTAGAATGAGGGTTATGGTGAGGTAAGGGCTGGGGTTAGGGTGAGGGTTAGGGTTACAGTTAGGGTGATTGCTAGGGTTATGGTGAGGGTTAGGGTGAGGGTGAAGTTAGGGTGATGGTTAGAGTTAGGGCGAGGGTTTGGGTGAGGGTTAAGGTTAGGGTGAGGGCTAGGGTTGGGTTAGGGCGATGGTTAGGGGGAGGGCTATGGTTGGGGTTAGGGCAAGGTGAGGGTTACGGTGGGGGTGACGGTTGGGGTTAGAGTTAGGGTGAGGGTTAGGGTGAGGGTTAGGGTTATGGTTAGGGTTATGGTTAGGGTGAGGGTTAGAGTTAGGGTGAGGGTTAGGGTTAGGGCTATGGTTAGGGTGAGGGTTAGGGTGAGGATTGGGGGTAGAGTTAGGGTGAGGGTTAGGGTGAGGGTTATGTTTAGGTTGAGGGTGAGGGTTAGGGGTACAGTTAGGGTGAGGGTGAGGGTGAGGGTTAGGGTCAGTTTTAGGGTTAGAGTTAGGGTGAGGGTGAGGGTGAGGGTTAGAGTTAGGTTTAGGGTTAGAGTTAGGGCTAGGGCAAGGGTTAGGGTAAGGTTGGCCCTTACCTTCATGTTAGGGTTAGGGTGAGCATTAGGGTTAGGGTTAGGGATCAGGGTTAGGGCTAGGGTTGGGGTTCAGGTTAGGGTTATGGTCAGTGATAGGGTCAGGGATCAGGGTTAGAGTTACGTTAGGGTTAGGTTTAGGGTTAGCAATCAGGGTTAGTGTTAGAGTTACTGTAATGGATAGGGTGAGGGTAGAGGGTTAGGGTGACGTAGAGTGAAGGTGACTGTGAGGGTTAGGGCTTGGGTTAGGTTTAGGGTTAGGGCTTGGGTTAGGGCCATGGCGAGGGTAAGGTTAGGGTTAGGAATAGGGTTAGGGTCATGGCTAGGTTTAGGGTTATGGTTAGCATTGGTCGTAATGCTCGCTCCCTCGCGCGTCCGTTGGGACCCTGATATAATATCCTCCCCCCCATCTATCAGCCCTTATAACCGGCTGCCTAGGTGCTCCTAGCCACTCGCCTCCCCTCACCCTCCCGGCGCGGACACCCCGTTTTTCTTTGGCTCCCATCACCACACCTTCACACCTCCACGACCCAGCCTCGGCGCCTCCAGGACTTACCATCACCGCCGGCCCAGTAATGCCCGCCGCTGCATGAGGACGAGGCCGCCCCGCTGGTCGCCGAGGATCCACACCCAGCCTCCAGTCGCAGGCCACCTCATGGGCGTCCACAGTGGACGCCAGGATGGACGCTCAGACCCTCGCGATGGAACGCCTCACCGATCTCGTGGAGGCGATGGCCGTCGCCCCTCACCGGACGCCCGCCCCTGCCCCACCTCCTGCCACAGCCCTCGATCGTCTCATGGATATTATCCAGGAGCTCGCCCTCGGAGCCGGAGGCGTCGCCCCCGTGGCACGCCTCCTTCCCGCCCCCGCGCCGCCGCCTCAGGAGCTCCACCCGCTGTACCAGCAGTACACAAGGCAGGGCACCTATCCTACTCAGCAGGCCGCCTCCGTGGCCCGCCTCCCACCTGCACGCCGCCCCCGACCACACACCCGCCCCCGCCACCGAGGTGGTGCGGGACATCCTGGACTCTGCCGAGGCGCAAAACACCAGCCGATGCAAAGGTATACCCTCGGGATACATATTCCCTCACGATCTCATAGAGAGGGGGCCTGAGGGCAAGGCATTAAAAAGGGGCGAGTCATCTATGGAGGAGGACAACCTCGCCATGCGCATGCTCGAGTCTAACCCAGCCTTCCCCTCGGACTCCATCCCCAGCCTCCTGCATCACAACCTCACGGTGCAGCGAGACTGCGTTACCCATCCGTGGCCGACCGTTCGACGCTACTCGGAGATGATCTTCGCCTGGATCGTGGACGGCCGGTTGGTGATGGGTGGCACGACCCAGTCGGGATCAACGCGGTGCGGTTGGACGTCATAACCGCCCCCGCGACTGCACCAGGGGGCTCCCAAGCTGCCGCCCCCCGTGCCGCATCCTCCCACCCAGCCGCCCTGCAGCCCCGTCTGACCTGCGCACCCCTACACCAGGGAGGCCTACGGAGTCCCCTGCACCGCATGGAACAGAGACCCCGCCTCATGCGACCTTGCCCCCACCAGCGAGGCGCATGGGGACCAGGGCGCCAGGAGGTGGCATGCCTGCGCCTATTGCGCCAACGTCTGCCATATTCTGACTGTCCATAGTGAGGCCCCTCAGCCGCCCCCGCGATCACCTTGCTGGATTTTTAGGCCGGCGGCGGCGACGCCCGCCTCGGGCCCGGGCCTGAGCCCGGGCCCCGCCTCCCTCCAGCCCAGCCAACAACCCACCTGGAGGAGCCCGTCCACCCTGGCTCCCCCGACGCCCCCCCCCCCCCACCCCCAGACCCGCCGTCGCTCAGATGGTGTCACCACAGATGCCGCCCCCCACCCCCCTCCCCTCCACCACTCGCAGCCCTCCCCCCCAAGGTTTATGGTTAGGGCTGGGGTTAGGGGTGGGCTTAGTGTTAGAGATAAGTTAGGATTCGGACTAGGGTTAGGGGTAGGGTAGAGTAGTAGGGTTAGAGCTAGGGTTATAGTTGGGGTTAGGGTTAGGGTTATGGTATGGGGGAGGTTTTTGTATGACCCGGGTCATCGTTTCGAGGTTATATCGACAATATTTCAATGTCACTAATTTTCTTCAAATTCAACTAGGACCTTCAGCATTGTTCGGGTGCAATATGAAGATAATATTTCAATTTCACCGATTCGGTGCAGAATCGTTCGTTTTTAATGACTGGGGTGGGGTCATCGATTCGAGGCTATATCGACAATATTTCAAAGTCACTAATTTTCTTCAAATTCATCAACTAGGACCTTTAGCGATGTTCTGGTGCAATATGAAAATCATATTTCAATTTCACCGATTCCGTGCAGAATCATTCGGTTTTCCATCGTTTCGAGGCTATAACGACAATACTTCAATGTCACTAATTTTCACCAAATTCATCAACTAGGACCTTTTATCGTTTCGAGGCTATATCTACAATATTTCAATGTCACTAATTTTCTTCAGAATCATCAACCAGGACCTTTAGCAATGTTCTGGTGCAATATGAAAATCATATTTCAATTTCACCGATTAAGTGCAGAATCACTCGTTTTTCATGACCGGGGTCATTGTTTCTAGGCTATATCGACAATATTTCAACGTCGCTAATTTTCTTCAAATTCATCAACTGGGACCTTTAGCAATGTTCTGGTGCAATATGAAAATCATATTTCAATTTCACTGATTCGGTGCAGAATCGTGGGTTAGTCATGGGTCATCGTTTCGAGGCTATATCGACAATAATTCAATGTCACTAATTTTCTTCAAAATCATCAACTAGGACCATTAGCAATGTTCTGGTGCAATATCAAAATCATATTTCAATATCACCTATTCGTGCAGAATCGTGGGTTAGTTGTGGTCATCGTTTCGAGGCTATATCGACAATAATTCAATGTCACTAATTTTCTTCAAATTCATCAACTAGGACCTTTAGCAATGTTCTGGTGCAATATCAAAATCATATTTCAATATCACCTATTTGGTGCAGAATCGTGGGTTTGTCCATCGTTTCGAGGCTATATCGACAATAATTCAATGTCACTAATTTTCTTCAAATTCATCAACTAGGACCTTTAGCAATGTTCTGGTGCAATATCAAAATCATATTTCAATATCACCTATTTCGTGCAGAATCGTTGGTAAGTCATGGTCATCGTTTCGAGGCTATATCGACAATAATTCAATGTCACTAATTTTCTTCAAAATCATCAACTAGGACCTTTAGCAATGTTCTGGTGCAATATCAAAATCATATTTCAATATCACCTATTTGGTGCAGAATCGTGGGTTAGTCATGGTCATCGTTTCGAGGCTATATCAACAATAATTCAATGTCACTAATTTTCTTCAAAATCATCAACTAGGACCCTTAGCAATGTTCTGGTGCAATATCAAAATCATATTTCAATATCACCTATTTGGTGCAGATTTGTTTCGTTTTTCATGACCGGGGTCATCGTTTTGAGGCTATATCGACAATATTTCACTGTCACTAATTTTCTTCAAAATCATCAACTAGGACCTTTAGCAATGTTCTGGTGCAATATCAAAATCATATTTCAATATCACCTATTTAGTGCAGAATCGTGGGTTAGTCATGGTCATCGTTTCGAGGCTATATCGACAATATTTCAATGTCACTAATTTTCTTCAAAATCATCAACTAGGACCTTTAGCAATGTTCTGGTGCAATATCAAAATCATATTTCAATATCACCTATTTGGTGCAGAATCATTCATCTTTCATGACGGTCATCGTTTCGAGGCTATATCGACAATAATTCAATGTCACTAATTTTCTTCAAAATCACCAACCAGGCCCCGTATCGGTGAAATTGAAATATGATTTTGATATTGCACCAGAACATTGCTAAAGGTCCTAGTTGATGATTTTGAAGAAAATTAGTGACATTGAAATATTGTCGAGATAGCCTCGAAACGATGACCCACGGACATGAAAAACAAACAATTCTGCACCGAATCGGTGAAATTGAAATATGATTTTGATATTGCACCAGAACATTGCTAAAGGTCCTACTTGATGATTTTGAAGAAAATTAGTGACATTGAAATATTGTCGAGATAGCCTCGAAACGATGACCCCGGACATGAGAAACAAACAATTCTGCACCGATTCGGTGAAATTGAAATATGATTTTGATATTGCACCAGAACATTGCTAAAGGTCCTAGTTGATGATTTCGAAGAAAACTAGTGATATTGAAATAATGTCGAGATAGCCTCGAAACGATGACCCCGGACATGAAAAACAAACAATTCTGCACCGAATCGGTGAAATTGAAATATGATTTTGATATTGCACCAGAACATTGCTAAAGGTCCTAGTTGATGATTTTGAAGAAAATTAGTGACATTGAAATATTGTCGAGATAGCCTCGAAACGATGACCCCGGACATGAGAAACAAACAATTCTGCACCGATTCGGTGAAATTGAAATATGATTTTGATATTGCACCAGAACATTGCTAAAGGTCCTAGTTGATGATTTCGAAGAAAACTAGTGATATTGAAATAATGTCGAGATAGCCTCGAAACGATGACCCCGGACATGAAAAACAAACAATTCTGCACCGAATCGGTGAAATTGAAATATGATTTTGATATTGCACCAGAACATTGCTAAAGGTCCTAGTTGATGATTTTGAAGAAAATTAGTGACATTGAAATATTGTCGAGATAGCCTCGAAACGATGACCCCGGACATGAAAAACAAACAATTCTGCACCGAATCGGTGAAATTGAAATATGATTTTGATATTGCACCAGAACATTGCTAAAGGTCCTAGTTGATGATTTTGAAGAAAATTAGTGACATTGAAAAACAATTGATTCTGCACCAAATCGGTGAAATTGAAATATGATTTTGATATTGCACCAGAACATTGCTAAAGGTCCTAGTTGATGATTTTGAAGAAAATTAGTGACATTGAAATAATGTCGAGATAGCCTCGAAACGATGACCCCGACATGAAAAACAAACAATTCTGCACCGAATCGGTGAAATTGAAATATGATTTTGATATTGCACCAGAACATTGCTAAAGGTCCTAGTTGATGATTTTGAAGAAAATTAGTGACATTGAAATATTGTCGAGATAGCCTCGAAACGATGACCCCGGACATGAAAAACAAACAATTCTGCACCGAATCGGTGAAATTGAAATATGATTTTGATATTGCACCAGAACATTGCTAAAGGTCCTAGTTGATGATTTTGAAGAAAATTAGTGACATTGAAATATTGTCGAGATAGCCTCGAAACGATGACCCCGGACATGCAAAACAATTCTGCACCGAATCGGTGAAATTGAAATATGATTTTGATATTGCACCAGAACATTGCTAAAGGTCCTAGTTGATGATTTTGAAGAAAATTAGTGACATTGAAATATTGTCGAGATAGCCTCGAAACAATGACCCCGTCATGAAAAACAAACAATTCTGCACCGAATCGGTGAAATTGAAATATGATTTTGATATTGCACCAGAACATTGCTAAAGGTCCTAGTTGATGATTTTGAAGAAAATTAGTGACATTGAAATAATGTCGAGATAGCCTCGAAACGATGACCCCGGACATGCGAAACAATTCTGCACGAATCGGTGAAATTGAAATATGATTTTGATATTGCACCAGAACATTGCTAAAGGTCCTAGTTGATGATTTCGAAGAAAACTAGTGATATTGAAATAATGTCGAGATAGCCTCGAAACGATGACCCCGGACATGAAAAACAAACAATTCTGCACCGAATCGGTGAAATTGAAATATGATTTTGATATTGCACCAGAACATTGCTAAAGGTCCTAGTTGATGATTTTGAAGAAAAAGTGACATTGAAATAATGTCGAGATAGCCTCGAAACGATGACCCCGGACATGAAAAACAAACAATTCTGCACCGAATCGGTGAAATTGAAATATGATTTTGATATTGCACCAGAACATTGCTAAAGGTCCTAGTTGATGATTTTGAAGAAAATTAGTGACATTGAAATAATGTCGAGATAGCCTCGAAACGATGACCCCGGACATGAAAAACAAACAATTCTGCACCGAATCGGTGAAATTGAAATATGATTTTGATATTGCACCAGAACATTGCTAAAGGTCCTAGTTGATGATTTTGAAGAAAATTAGTGACATTGAAATAATGTCGAGATAGCCTCGAAACGATGACCCCGGACATGAAAAACAAACAATTCTGCACCGAATCGGTGAAATTGAAATATGATTTTGATATTGCACCAGAACATTGCTAAAGGTCCTAGTTGATGATTTTGAAGAAAATTAGTGACATTGAAATAATGTCGAGATAGTAAATTATGGCTGGCTTATAGTCTTGAAAAACAATTTGATTCTTTACCAAATCGGTGAAATTGAAATATGATTTTGATATTGCACCAAAACATTGCTAAAGGTCCTAGTTGATGATATTGAAGAAAATTAGTGACATTGAAAAACAATTGATTCTGCACCGAATCGGTGAAATTGAAATATGATTTTGATATTGCACCAGAACATTGCTAAAGGTCCTAGTTGATGATTTTGAAGAAAATTAGTGACATTGAAATGTTGTCGAGATAGCCTCGAAACGATGACCCCGGACATGAAAAACAAACAATTCTGCCCTGAATCGGTGAAATTGAAATATGATTTTGATATTGCACCAGAACATTGCTAAAGGTCCTAGTTGATGATTTTGAAGAAAATTAGTGACATTGAAATAATGTCGAGATAGCCTCGAAACGATGACCTCGGACATGAAAACAAAAAATTCTGCACCGAATCGGTGAAAATTGAAATATGATTTTGATATTGCACCAGAACATTGCTAAAGGTCCTAGTTGATAATTTGAAGAAAAACTAGTGATATTGAAATAATGTCGAGATAGCCTCGAAACGATGACCCCGGACATGAAAAACAAACAATTCTGCACCGAATCAGTGAAATTGAAATATGATTTTGATATTGCACCAGAACATTGCTAAAGGTCCTAGTTGATGATTTTGAAGAAAATTAGTGACATTGAAATATTGTCGAGATAGCCTCGAAACGATGACCCCGTCATGAAAAACAAACAATTCTGCACCGAATCGGTGAAATTGAAATATGATTTTGATATTGCACCAGAACATTGCTAAAGGTCCTAGTTGATGATTTTGAAGAAAATTAGTGACATTGAAATATTGTCGAGATAGCCTCGAAACGATGACCCCGGACATGCAAAACAATTCTGCACCGAATCGGTGAAATTGAAATATGATTTTGATATTGCACCAGAACATTGCTAAAGGTCCTAGTTGATGATTTTGAAGAAAATTAGTGACATTGAAATATTGTCGAGATAGCCTCGAAACGATGACCCCGGACATGACAAACAACAATTCTGCACCGAATCGGTGAAATTGAAATATGATTTTGATATTGCACCAGAACATTGCTAAAGGTCCTAGTTGATGATTTCGAAGAAAACTAGTGACATTGAAATAATGTCGAGATAGCCTCGAAACGATGACCCTGGACATGAAAAACAAACAATTCTGCACCGAATCGGTGAAATTGAAATATGATTTTGATATTGCACCAGAACATTGCTAAAGGTCCTAGTTGATGATTTTGAAGAAAATTAGTGACATTGAAATATTGTCGAGATAGCCTCGAAACGATGACCCCGGACATGAGAAACAATTCTGCACCGAATCGGTGAAATTGAAATATGATTTTGATATTGCACCAGAACATTGCTAAAGGTCCTAGTTGATGATTTCGAAGAAAACTAGTGATATTGAAATAATGTCGAGATAGCCTCAAACGATCGGACATGAAAAAAAACAATTCTGCACCGAATCGGTGAAATTGAAATATGATTTTGATATTGCACCAGAACATTGCTAAAGGTCCTAGTTGATGATTTTGAAGAAAATTAGTGACATTGAAATAATGTCGAGATAGCCTCGAAACGATGACCCCGGACATGAAAAACAAACAATTCTGCACCGAATCGGTGAAATTGAAATATGATTTTGATATTGCACCAGAACATTGCTAAAGGTCCTAGTTGATGATTTTGAAGAAAATTAGTGACATTGAAATATTGTCGAGATAGCCTCGAAACGATGACCCCGGACATGAGAAACAAACAATTCTGCACCGATTCGGTGAAATTGAAATATGATTTTGATATTGCACCAGAACATTGCTAAAGGTCCTAGTTGATGATTTCGAAGAAAACTAGTGATATTGAAATAATGTCGAGATAGCCTCGAAACGATGACCCCGGACATGAAAAACAAACAATTCTGCACCGAATCGGTGAAATTGAAATATGATTTTGATATTGCACCAGAACATTGCTAAAGGTCCTAGTTGATGATTTTGAAGAAAATTAGTGACATTGAAATAATGTCGAGATAGCCTCGAAACGATGACCCCGGACATGAAAAACAAACAATTCTGCACCGAATCGGTGAAATTGAAATATGATTTTGATATTGCACCAGAACATTGCTAAAGGTCCTAGTTGATGATTTTGAAGAAAATTAGTGACATTGAAATATTGTCGAGATAGCCTCGAAACGATGACCCCGGACATGAAAAACAACAATTCTGCACCGAATCGGTGAAATTGAAATATGATTTTGATATTGCACCAGAACATTGCTAAAGGTCCTAGTTGATGATTTTGAAGAAAATTAGTGACATTGAAATATTGTCGAGATAGCCTCGAAACGATGACCATGACTAACCAACGATTCTGCACCAAATAGGTGATATTGAAATATGATTTTGATATTGCACCAGAACATTGCTAAAGGTCCTAGTTGATGATTTTGAAGAAAATTAGTGACATTGAATTATTGTCGATATAGCCTCGAAACGATGACCATGACTAACCCACGATTCTGCACCAAATAGGTGATATTGAAATATGATTTTGATATTGCACCAGAACATTGCTAAAGGTCCTAGTTGATGATTTTGAAGAAAATTAGTGACATTGAATTATTGTCGATATAGCCTCGAAACGATGACCATGACTAACCCACGATTCTGCACCAAATAGGTGATATTGAAATATGATTTTGATATTGCACCAGAACATTGCTAAAGGTCCTAGTTGATGATTTTGAAGAAAATTAGTGACATTGAATTATTGTCGATATAGCCTCGAAACGATGACCATGACTAACCCACGATTCTGCACCAAATAGGTGATATTGAAATATGATTTTGATATTGCACCAGAACATTGCTAAAGGTCCTAGTTGATGATTTTGAAGAAAATTAGTGACATTGAATTATTGTCGATATAGCCTCGAAACGATGACCATGACTAACCCACGATTCTGCGGGAAATAGGTGATATTGAAATATGATTTTGCTATTGCACCAGAACATTGCTAAAGGTCCTAGTTGATGATTTTGAAGAAAATTAGTGACATTGAATTATTGTCGATATAGCCTCGAAACGATGACCATGACTAACCCACGATTCTGCACCAAATAGGTGATATTGAAATATGATTTTGATATTGCACCAGAACATTGCTAAAGGTCCTAGTTGATGATTTTGAAGAAAATTAGTGACATTGAATTATTGTCGATATAGCCTCGAAACGATGACCATGACTAACCCACGATTCTGCACCAAATAGGTGATATTGAAATATGATTTTGATATTGCACCAGAACATTGCTAAAGGTCCTAGTTGATGATTTTGAAGAAAATTAGTGACATTGAATTATTGTCGATATAGCCTCGAAACGATGACCATGACTAACCCACGATTCTGCACCAAATAGGTGATATTGAAATATGATTTTGATATTGCACCAGAACATTGCTAAAGGTCCTAGTTGATGATTTTGAAGAAAATTAGTGACATTGAATTATTGTCGATATAGCCTCGAAACGATGACCATGACTAACCCACGATTCTGCACCAAATAGGTGATATTGAAATATGATTTTGATATTGCACCAGAACATTGCTAAAGGTCCTAGTTGATGATTTTGAAGAAAATTAGTGACATTGAATTATTGTCGATATAGCCTCGAAACGATGACCATGACTAACCCACGATTCTGCACCAAATAGGTGATATTGAAATATGATTTTGATATTGCACCAGAACATTGCTAAAGGTCCTAGTTGATGATTTTGAAGAAAATTAGTGACATTGAATTATTGTCGATATAGCCTCGAAACGATGACCATGACTAACCCACGATTCTGCACCAAATAGGTGATATTGAAATATGATTTTGATATTGCACCAA
>CM059202.1:1122517-1189470 GCA_030323885.1 Branchipolynoe longqiensis
GATTTTAGGGTTTGACCTAGATAAAACTGCAACAGAAGATATTACAGTATACATAGAACCAGTGGTACATAGTGATTGACATAGAAAAAGTTGCATGTTCTAAAAACGTGCAAACTATGTTTTTCAATAATTTGTCAAAATGGCCACCATTTCTAGACATTTCATGGTATATCTCCCCCGCACGCGAGGCCCAAGCTCTACCTATTCGGCCACTGCGTCCGATTTGTGGTTTCAAAGTTTTCAAAATAATCTGCACTATTGTTTCCTAAGACAATTTATATCCCTTAATCTCTGAAACATTGCTTTTAAATCTGACTAATATTTTACTTTGACAATGGGGACCTTTCAGTTTGCATGAGTCTCTCATCAGATGGCGCACCATGCCGGTCTGTGTAATGCTTTGTTTGGATAGAAGCAGTTCATTCTCGTGTGCGGATTTTGGTCTGTCTGGTGGGGGTGCATGGGGATTTAGGAGTGTGTGGTGGGGGCTTAGGGATGTAGTTGGGGTTTAGGGATATGGTGGGGGTGTAGGTGTGTGTGGTGGGGGTTGGCGGTGTGTGTGGTGGGGGTGTAAGAGGTTATTGAGGAGGTGTAGGGGTGTATTGTAGAGCGGCACCTCACAATCTTTAGCATTCCTAACCCCCCACGACACACCTACACCCACACCACAGCCCTAAACCCCCATTACACACCCCATGACACACACCTACACCCCCTACACCCTATGACACACACCTATACACCCAGTACCCCTTACACCCCAACCACACACCTAAACCCCCATCACACACTTACACCCCCACCACACATCTACACCCTCACCACACACACACACCTACACCACCACACACATATACACCCTCACCACACACACTACACCTCAATCACACAAAACTACACCACAAAACCACACACCTACACCACCACCAGATCCCTAAAGCCCCCCCCACCAACACACCTAGACCCCCACCCCCACACAAACTACACCCACCACACACACCACACCCCACCACACCTAAACCCCCACCAGACACCTACACCCCCAACACACGCACACACACACCTACACAACCACAAACCTACCACACACCTACACCCCCACCGCATCCATAAATCCCCACCACACAGCTAAACCCACATTACACACCTACACCCCAACTACACCCCCACCACACCCCTAATCCGTCACCACACACCAACATACACCCCACCACACCCCACCACACCCTAAACCCCACAACACACAATAAACCCTCACCTTACACATACACCCCAACCACACACCAAACACCCACCACACACCTAAACCCCCACCACACACTTACAACCCCACCACACATCTACACCCTCACCACCCACACACCACACCTTCACCACAACACACATACACCCTCACCACACACACTACACCTCAATCACACACACCTACACCCCACCACACACCACCACCACACACCTACACCACCAAACAAATACCAC
Organism: Branchipolynoe longqiensis; assembly: GCA_030323885.1. Taxonomy (NCBI): domain Eukaryota; kingdom Metazoa; phylum Annelida; class Polychaeta; order Phyllodocida; family Polynoidae; genus Branchipolynoe; species Branchipolynoe longqiensis. The sequence continues at coordinate 1,123,997 of CM059202.1, forward strand.
ACACCTACACCCCCACCACACCCCTACACCCCCACCACACACCTACATCCCCACCACACATCTATACCCCCACCACACACACCACACACCTACACCCACACCACACACCTACAACCCCCACCACCACCCTAAACCCTCACCACACACCTACACCCCCACCACACACATACCTACACCCCACCACATCTCTAAACCCCCACCCACATACCCACCCCCACCACACACCTACATCCCCACCACACCCCTAAACCGTCACCACACAACCTACACTACACACACACCACCCACCTACACCCCCCACCACACCCATAAACCCTCACCACACCACCCACCACACATCACACCCCCACCACATCTCTAAACCCCCACCACACACCACCACCCCCACCACACACTACATCCCCACCACACCCCTAAACCGTCACCACACACACACCACACACCTACACCCCCACCACACCCATAAACCTTCACCACACACCCAACACACACCTACACCCCCACCACACACATACCTACACCCCCACACACATACCTACACCCCCACCACACACCACCACCCTTCTATCCATCCATGATGGCCGACTTGGACCGGGAACGGGTGCTGCCACCAAGTGTATATCAAGAGAACTGGCCCATGAAAGCTCCCCATTGAAAAGTCATGCTATGCATTAAGTCCGGATTTTCTGCAACGTCATTGTAAAATACATAGGGCAACATATTGTGGAATAGTTTGGTTCATTATATAACAAAATATATATATATTTAAACTGAGTATACCTACTAACACTAGCACAATATACCAAAATGTTGCACCAAAATAAAAAAACACAAAAAAGCAACATAACTACTAACAGCTAATACCCCAGTCACACGAGAGACAGCTTTCGCCGCCAACCTCCCTACGCCCACAAGGACGCCAACCACCCAGCGTTCCATTGGATACATTGATTCAAACACGTTTTAGGCGCGATGTCGGCGCTGACCACATGGTGACTGCAGCATCACATGTGTTACCACCAACCCAAGGCGGCGCCAGGGCGGCAACCATTTTGAATGGCGCCGCCGGAACAGGGCGTAAGGAGGTTGCACGTGCAGCAGCAGCAACCTCCTTGCGTCCAAAATTCGCAAAATGGACGACAGCACTCAATCAGGGCGTAGGGAGGGCGCAAGGAGGAAGTTTTGACGTCGCGAATCGATCGTTAGCGAACGCAGGCCTCGTGTGACTGGGGTATAAGATGACAAGGCTACCAAACTGAGACTATTGCTGTTCAGCGATGAAAACAAGCCGCGATGCGACTTACTCTTTATGGACAGGGTAAATAAAGTATCACAAAAAAACATAGCTTAATCGTATATTGGGACTCTGGAAATGGGATTTTAAAAACCTATTTAATAACACTAACTTTAATTCAATCAGACAGAATGCTTTGTCTAAGATCAGGGATGAAAGTGATCTCTGGGAAAAAAAGCAGAAATGCTGATATTCTCCCATAGGTTTATCATTGTCAGGGAATCGCGGAAAATTCCCAGAAGTTGGGTTTCATATATATATTGGTATACGCTGAAAGTGCTGCACCGTTTGAAGCATGTATTAATAGTGTACGCTGATAGTGCTGCAACGCTTGGAGCATTTATTAATATTAGTACTGTACGCTGATAGTGCTGCGGCGTTAGCACCACATATTAGTTTACGCTGATGGTGCTGCGGGATTAAAAAAATCCCGGAAATCCACGGAATCGCGGAGATCTTTCATCCCGGTAAGATCATACTAAAGTACATTGCATCACTGGCTTTAAAAAAATCATCATCTATGCTTCAAACAAAAACATTCATATTCTTTACAAGATGTTACTATTATTAAAGTTGCATAGTCCGATGAAGCATCACATTTTTAAAAGTGAGACAATTATCTAAATGTGATTCTACACACCTAACTTAGATACTGATGCACTTATTAAACATGTTTGGCCACATAGAAGGTAATACTGAATCAATGTAATAGAACCGGTTACTGCAGAAGTCTATGGTGTCAGAGTTTTGGCAAGCCTGCCTAAATTAATTTTTCCACATTTTAACTTCAAATATCTCAAAAGGTAGCCATTTGAAATGAAAGTTACTTCAAACTAAAGTCAGATATATTATAGCAATCGAATTAATATCTTTATCTCAGAAAAATGACAGAAACTCAAAACCATCGGACTATGCAAGTTTAAGTTGTATTAGCATAATAGAAAACGGCAACTTAAATGCACAAAGGTTAGCTGCTTGACTACATGCTTACAAAGCTGTAATATGTATAATTGTTATTACATAAACAGGGATGAAAGTGGTCTCCGGGGAAAAAAGCGGAAATGCTGATATGGTCCCATAGGTTTAGCATTGTCAGGGAATCGCGGAAAATATCCGGAAGTTGGATTTCATATATATTGGTATACGCTGATAGTGCTGCGCCCTTTGAAGCATGTATTAGTAGTATACGCTGATAGTGCTGCGCCGTTTTGAGCATTTATTAGTAGTATACGCTGATAGAGCTGCGCCGTCTGAACCACATAGTTGTATATGCTGATGTAGATAAAAGATTCACCCCGTACTTACAGTACAGGGGTGAAAACCAACCCATTAGAAAAGCTGGTGAAGAATTTCGACATGCTGGGTTAATTAACTGGGCTGGTAAATTCTTAATTTAAGAAGCACAAGTACCCATTTGACACTGGTGCCAGGCATACTACTTCCCGTTCCATACTAAAGCTATTTTCGCCCGTATTTAGACTACGTTGTCGTTCACCCCTGTACTGGAAGTATGGGGTGAATCTTTTATCTAATGCTGATGGTGCTGCGGGATTAAAAAATCCCGGAAATCCGCGGAATCGCGGAGATCTTTCATCCCTGCATAAACAAATTGAATGCAGTTGTACTGCAAAAGAACATCAATACTAGAAACTTACTTCCAATCAGGTTGATCTTGACGAGTGATTCTGGAACTGAATAGGCGATACAATTATGTCAGTGCTACAAACACACATGTTGGTTATCAATGCACCGTATCGCACATTTCAAACAGTCCTTTGCAGGTGGGAAATGTACAATAGGCATCCACTAGGAATGGAATATAGCACAGGATATAGATTTTGTCTGTTTGTTGGAGTTTTACATCCTGGCAACATCTGAGGTCATATCAGGGCATGTACCGACTTGTGACAGTGCGCACTCATTGCGACTTTTAAAAGTTTAATAGTGCTGCTCCACTGGGAAATCCGGCCACCAGCACCATGGCCTGATATCCCAATCAGTCACATTATCCTGACACTGAGCCAACCAGTGACAGGAGATAGCGATGTTGTGGTGTTCTCTGTGGCGGAGTGGTTAGTGTCTGACTTTTTTCTGGTCAGACTCCTAATCTGAAGGTCGGTGGTTCGATTCCCCGTGCCCCCACCTCTGCCAATTTGGACTTCCACCGCTGTGTATAACTTACAGCGCCATCAAAGGCCAGTTGCTCTCATACCATGTCTATGTGTTGTGGGAGGTTAAAAATCCCTTGGGTCGGTAAAAGTGTAGGCTCGGGCTTTCTATCGACAAACTGTCTAATGGTGAAAACAAGTCTATTCAGACTTATCCATGATAGGCAGGAGAAATCTTCAGGAAAAGCAAAGTGTAGATTCTAATGTAGAAGAGTTACTTTGATGGTCAAGTTTTCCCATTTGAATGCTGTTTTGATTATTGATGATGGCGTATATCAAGTATAGAGGGTGGGTCCGGTCCAGCAGTCATTGTACGCAAACCCCACAATGCGGGCACCCTGCGCCAATCACATTTAATACCCCTGTCACACTACGCCGTAATGAGCCAACGTCAGCCTAACGTGGTGATATTTCGTCATTACGTTGATGTACGTTGGATTACGTTATGATGACGTCATAATGACGTTAGAGTGACGTCGAGCTACGTCACATTACGTCGTGTTACGTCAAGTTACGTCGAGGTTTTGGACATGTTCAAAAGTTTCGACGTAGGTCGAACGTAAGGGTTTACGTTCGCCGTACATTCTGTTCACGTTCAGCGAACGTCAATGACGTTAAACGGACGTTATTCCAACGCTCCTCACTACGTTCAACTACGTTCCACTACGTTGACCCCCATTAAACCAAGTGCAAATGCCCACGGGGCGTAATGGGAACGTCAGGACAACGTCAGGAGAACGTCAGGAGAACATCAGGAGAACGTGCATTCAACGTACGTTCAACGTCTCATGACGTAGCTAACGTCACGTAACGTTCTTCTGACGATGGAATAACGTTCATAACGTTCCGTCAGCGTCATTACGTTGACCTCTCTCGTCGAACGACGGTATCACTACGCTTTACCGACGTTACTCTCTCGTCCACTACGCTGCATCCACGTTCAACTTGTGCCCAAATTTGCATACTACGCCAAGAAGTTCAACGTTCTTCACGTTCTCCCTACGTTGACGTCGTTACGTCGTAGTGTGACAGGCCCATAAGATACTGAGGCACTCCCTATCTCTCCCATCAAACATATGGTAAAGACTTTTTAGTACCAAATTTCATACAACTTAAGACCTATTTTAGTGGCAAATGTTAAAACATACATATTTAATTAAAATAACAACAGAAATGAGTGAGGTGATGCAATCAATCGATCTCTATTATCTATGTGGGCAATCACTGTATTTCAACTCCACAGCATTTGTGCTTTGTGACGATAGCTGGAAAAATATCTTTAAAAAATATTATAGTGGCCAAGTCCAATTTAAAACTCTTTTAAGACCTTTCACAGAAACGTTACCATATTTAAGACTTCAAGGCCTTGAAAATTGACAAATCAATTTAAGACTTTAAAAGGATCCGCAAGAACCGTGCAATCTCTGCATTTAGGTCTAAATAATTCTACAACTACATACATTTAATTTAGAACTAGATATGGCTTAGGTTACTAATTTCGGCTCTACTTACAATTCTGATCAAGAAAACACGAGAACATCACACACTGATGTTCACTTTCTGGTTGTATTAATTTTTTTGTTTTATTTATAAAAATCATTGCAGTGATTACTAACTATACAAACGCAGGTAGTCAAACCTCTCTAAATCTACCCACCTTGGAACCGACTTTAAGTGGTCCATTTAGGGAGATGGTCGGTTTAGGGAGTTAGAATATGGTCAGAATAGTATTATTGGGACCCAAATAAAGCGATCGATATAGGGGAATGGTCGATCAGAGGGTTTACTGTAGTCGCTTCCAGGGTTGATCCACAACCCGAGTTCCAGCTGAGTGCGCATGCCCGCGGAAATCACCTATAGTTTGTACATAATGGTTGCACACATTCTTTTCTGGATAATAATTTAATTAGACATTTTTATTTCGCAAATAACAAATATCCCAAATTACTTTGAATATATATTAGCTGCCCTCCTACCAAGCATAATTTAATCATCAGTTTGTTTGTCACCATCAACACATGTTCTCCCTAATGTGCACCAAATATACGCGAATATAAGTAGACTTCGAGTATAGCTACAAGTAGCGGGGTACTTTTGAAGGAAATATCTGGAATTAGGCCTAATAGCGATATAGCGAACGGTAGACAGGAAGTGTGAACACTTATTTGTCTCTCATATTTGCTTGAGTGCAAGTAAATAAGCAACACAAGGAGTAATTAGTAGCATGTGGTGAATAAGGGGTCAAATTTCCCTGGATCATCAGCCCATGCTTTTTCTAATCTATTCTTGAATGAATTTATTGACCCGGCATCAATAACATTTTGTGGGAGACTGTTCCATATATTTATGATCCTGTTTGAGAAACTGTGTTGCCTTAACTTTGAAATGGCTCTGGGTTTTACTAGTTTGAGAGTATGGCCCCCGACTGCCTTCTCTTTTATTCAAGGTGAAAAATTGGTTCATATCTATTTGATCAAAACCTTTCATAATTTTAAATACTTCAATTATGTCATTTCTTTTCCTTCTGTAGGAAAGGGTAGGAAGTTTCAATTCTCTAAGCCTTTGTTCATAGGGTACGTACTATATAACTGCAACTAATCCGACTATAGGTCGAGCTGCTTCTTTTCTACAGCAGGTGTCAGCACCGCACTGTGTTTTACAACTGTATATATATAGGTGTATATATATACTAAGTATATATATATTTATATATGTGTATATATATATATGTCTATATATATATATTATATGTACATGTCATTCTGGGTGCCATCCATGCTCCCTCGGCGGTTATTGCGAGTATAAGACGCCCTCAGAATAGGAGATTTTTTGGTGTGGTAAATATCCTCGACGTATATTCGAGCATATACGGTAGGTCAGTCAGCAAACTATGCATCCAAGTACAGTGCAAGTTTTAGCAATTCATCTCAATCTTACTTGTTGTGATGTTTAACAGAGGCGACTCCGTTCCACGGATCCCCTGCGTAAACGGCACAATTCTGAAGGTGTAGGTGGTGTTCGGCAGGAGTCGGTCTTGAGTGACGTTGAAGCTGGACCTATTGCTGTGCGGTATCCGCTTGCCATCTTCATAGAATGAGTTTTGTACTTCGCAATATTCAATCGTGTACATGTCTGCTGCAGGCTCCGAAGGAAGGAATTCCAAAGTGACACTCTGAGGTGTCAAGCTTTTCCCTGTTGGTGCATTCTTGAATTGAGACTGAACTGTAAATGAACATGTACCTATAAGTAAGCTTACATAGTACCTATAAGTAAGCTTACATGTACCTATAAGTAAGCTTACATGTACCTATAAGTAAGCTTAGATCAAACAGCTTCTGAATGCATATCTGTTAGCGGCAATTTCTATCACACTGTCTGTTTATTCCTATCTCCGCAAATGGAAACACCCTCACAGATGAATGTAACGCTTGTTTTATTCAACGACACCTCTAGAGTGCATTGATTTTTATCATCGGCTATTGGACATCAAACATATGGTAATTCTGACATATTTATTTGGAGGAAACCCGCTGCTGCCACATAGGCTACTCTTTCCGATAAGCAGCAAGGGGTCTTTTATATGCACTTTCCCACAGACAGGAGAGCACATACCACATCCTCTGATGAACCACTAGTCGAAACGGAAAATAGCTCAAACTGCAAATGTCTCACTGAGAAGGATCGATCCGATGACAACTTCACAGGTGGACATTGTACCGCCTGAGCTACGTCGCGCTCCCCATTCACAGATGAAGATAAAGAGGTTTTCTTTTGTTATCTATCAATTCATAACGATGGCGATTGCATGATAAACATTAGCACAGTTTGCTGAATTTGTGTTTTCAAGTTTAAGAAATCATTCATACTTCACTATTACAAACACTTATGCAATATTGACCGAGTATAAGTCGTTCAGAATTAATGACATGAGATAAACTTATAGATTAACTTACAGATCCTCTTCCGGCTGATCTTATATCCTATTGGGCCTCTAATGACAGCTCGTTGTGGTAAAAAAGAACTATTATTTTTGCACACATATGGAGGTCGACAGAGCTCAGAAGTCATATAATTGTGGGTGTCCTCTCCAATGTCTGTCCAGCCTTCTCTTAAATGCTTCTACCATTGGAGTGTGGAAAAGTCATGGCTCTGTCACTCGAAAGAAATATGAGTGTTTCCTGACCTCAAGCAAAGACCCTATAATACTAAGACGACTCACTCCCTATCTCTCCCATGGTAATGTAAATTTTGCAGTGCGACCTTGTGGTGCGTTTGATCAGCCCGGCTGCTGGTTGGTGTTTCACACGTAAACACATACAATTATATTATATATCAGATAGGTAAGTATGAATACACATCAATATGAAATTGCTATGAACAAATACACATCATCATCAGCATCGCCATCATCACACATCTTTCACATTCATATAAACATTTATACATATATTATAGCACCTGTTTAACCAAGAGAACGGCCAGCGCATCAAGTGGTGGGTTTGATCATTTTGATTACACAGTACAGGCTGAGTGAGCCGTCTTAGTATTATAGGGTCTTTGCCTCAAGTCTAGGCCTCTCTTTGAAGATATTATGCCGCTGGCTAATGAAATTACGCACATTCTTTTTAGATGATTACAAATGGTTTTTTAGTAGTGTGTGGGAGCCAACCCCGAAGCTAGCAGTGACCTCAAAACAATTTCATTTTTTACCGATAACTGATGAATTAGTTAAAGATTTGATTTACAATCAATTAAAGCCGCATAGTCCGATGAAGCAACACATTCTTTAAACCAAAATAATTAGCTAAAATTGATTCTGCATATCTAACATAGATACTGGTGAACTTTTCCGACATGTGTTGCCACATAGATGGGAATACGGAGGCAATTTAATAGAGCCTGTTACTGCACAAGCCTATGGTGTCACAGTTTTGGCGTGCTTGCCAAAACTAATATGACATGTTTGCACTTCAAATATCTTAAAAGTTAGGCAATTAAAATAAAAGTTGCTTCAAACTAAAATAAGGTAGACTATAGCAATCAATTTAATATATTTATCTGAGAAGAATAACAGAAACTGAAAACAATCGGACTATGCAACTTTAACAAAATTGTCCATATAACGGTACAAAGTACAAGACCAAAACGCCTTCAGGAAAGACTCTGGTTCTCTCTGTTCACTGGATACTATACACATGTAGTGAGGAGTACATGTAATTCCAAAAGGTATCTGATAAGCAGACCTTAAAATGGTTTGGGAAAATAAATTAGCATTGAATATGTAAAAAAGAAACAGCCATTTCATTGTTAAAATAAGAAAGGTAAAGCCCCCAGTTTTTGAAGAAATCCTGAGGGAGGACAAAACTACCAAACCCTTTAGAAACTGAAGTAGCCTGGTCCCCTGACCCTCTTTGCCTTCCCAGACGGCGCTACTGTGGTGAGTTCAAAGGTCAGACACATGCCTGGATATTCTCCTATTATCGCCCAGTTTCATCATTGTCAATCAAAACAATGCCCGGACAAGTTATGACAGAGGGAAACTGCTTTGTGCACAGACTACAAACAACTTATTAAACCAGGTGAGATAATCCTCCTTCGCTTCACTACCAACCATACGCAATGACCCACACAGCTTCTAACGCTTCATGCTTCCTAATGCCTGGTACACACCTACCGTATAGGATTCGCGCACTAAAACTGTGCGACTCGACCCGACCCGCTTAAAACTGAAAACGGGCCGATTCATTTTTCGAATCGCGAATCGCAATCGTAATCGGCTGGTTTTAGCCCTAAAACTGAGGTTTTATTTGTGAATAGCAATCGCTAGGTGTGCGCGGGGAGAGCACAGCTAGCGATTTTTGTGTGCGAAACGGGAAGTTTTAGATCGTATACGGTAGGTGGGTGCGCACAAACGGTAGGTGTACTGGGCATAACGTTCTTTGAAATATACAATTATCGTGCCAATATTTATTTGAACATCAGTACATTAGTTCAGAAAAAAATACATTTTCCAATTAGGCCAAAATATAATTGTTAAAATTGGTGATCCTTTTGAAGTAAAAATGAGGGTCCTGTGGGCGTAACAAAAAAGAAAAGGTATATATTGGTTTCAGTAGTTCACTGGTCTCCTCGCCCTCCTTACCCACGGCCACACCCTCCCACACCCTCATTCACACTGCCTCCCTCCTCCACATCCAAACCCTCCCCCCCCCCTCTGTTGAAATTAGGTTGAAGGCTTCTTGCCTGTGGTAATGTTCAGCAGAGGCGACTCCTTTCCTCGGATGCCTTTGATATATGGCACAATTCTGAACATGTATTTGTTGCCGGGTTGGAGTCCGTACTGAGTGAGGGTGAAGCTGGGCTGATCGCTGCTTCGGATTTTCAAACCCTCTTGGTAGACTAAGCCGGTAACTCCAGTAAATTCAATCCTGTACTCCTCCGCAGGAGGCACTGAAGGGAAAATCTCCAACGTGACACTGATGGGTGTCAGCTTTGTCACCTTGGGTGCAGTGAATATTTGAGGCTGCGCTGTAAATGAACAAAGACAGGTAATTAAAGCCGGTGAATCAATTAAGGGGCTGTCACACTACGACGTATGGCCTTAGCGTATGCTGACTTATGCCATTTTCAACCAACACGTTGGCATATGGCGTCATACATTATGTATAAGTTGGGCATATGTCGAGTACGCTCGGGATACAGCGTCATAGGTCGCCGTAGGTCGAGCCGCTAACAAATGTTTGTGCATGTTCAACGTATGTCGCCATATGGCTCATACGTTTCTCATACGCTCGGTGTATGCTCGACGTACATCGGCATACGGTATGCACACGTTAGGGGTAGGTCGGGATAGGTTGGAACACATTAGCTGTACGTTCAGCCTGTTGGGAACGCGCAGTCCGCGTACAGCCAACGGATGCATAACGTACTCCAAAAGTACTTCGAACACATGCCTGCTGTATCTCCAGCATACTTAACGTATATGCCATACTTCTAGTGATGGAGTAACGTACGTAACGTTGGTCAGTGTACCGTCAGCATATGCAAACGTTTTGCGAACGTTTCGTGAGGCACATGAAAGCTCTCAATAGGTCAAAGATATGTTCTGCATACGTTACATATGTTGTGTGTATGCTGTGTGCGCGTTGTGTGTATGCTGTGCGTACATTGTGTGTACGCCCATTTTTATCCCTCGCAGCGCGAAAAGTTTGGCGTATGCCGACCTATTTTTATTTGAAATTTATTTCAACACGTTACGCACACTCTGGCGCCATACGTTGTAGTGTGACAGGGCCTTTAGTTACTCACCACATTGAAATCAGGGATGAAAGTCGTCTCTGGCAAAAATAGCGGAAATCTCTGCCTCTTTTGAGGTTATCTGTGAGCCAATGGCGAATATCCGCAAAAACACAGATGTTCTCCCATAGGCTTAGCACTGTCAGGGAATCGCAGACATTCCCGCAAGATGGGTTTCAAAGTTTGTTTTATTTAACGACGCCTCTGGAGCGCATTGATTTTTATCATTGGCTACTGGACTTCAAAGGAAGTTGGGTTTCATACATATTGGTATACACTGATAGTGCTGCGGCCTTTGAACAACGCATTAGTGTATGCTGATAGTGCTGCAGCATTTGAACTTGTTATGCTGATACATGATAGTGCTGCAGCATTTGAACAATATATTAATATACGCTGATAGTGCTGCAGCGATTGAACAATGTATTAGCATACGCTGATAGTGCTGCAGCGTTTGCACAATGTATTAGCATACGCTGATAGTGGTGTGACATTTGAACAATATATTAGCATACGCTGATAGTGCTGCAGCATTTGAACTTGTCATGCTGATACGTGATAGTGCTGCAGCATTTGAACACCGGATTAGCATATGCTGATAGTGCTGCAGCGTTTGAACACTGTATTAGCATACGCTGATAGTGCTGTGGCATTTGAACATATAAGCATACGCTAATAGTGGTGTGGCATTTGAACATATAAACATACACTGATAGTGCTGTGGCATTTGAACAACATATTAGCATACGCTGATAGTGCTGTGGCATTTGAACAATGCATTAGCATACACTGATAGTGCTGCATCGTTTCAACAACGTGATAGCATACGCTGATAATGCTGCAGAGTTTGAACAATATATTAACATATGCTGATAGTGCTGCGGGATTGTAATACAGTAAAAATCCGCGAAATGACCGAGATTTTTCATCCCTAATTTTTATATTGCAACAATTAATGCCAGTTTGGCAATTTTCTGCGGGAAAAAAAGTATTAAAATCTGAAAAAAGTATGAAAAAAGTATTAAACATAGTTTTTCCTTGAAAAAAGTATAATCCTTTAAAAAAAATGATAAAGTGGCAGCAGTGCAATACATTAGTAGTGAGTGTGCAACAAACACTGTCTTACACCAACAGGCAGCATTGTCCTCTAGGCCATAACATCAGTGCGTGATGACTGGCAAAAAAGGATTTTCCATTAGAATAAATTTGACAATGAAAACTAGGACTGCTTGCCAGTTTTAACGATGAGTAGTGGTGACGGCTTCCCACGCGTCTTATTTACATAGGGCACTATCCGGAAGGAGTATTTGGTGTTGGGTTCGAGTCCGGTTTGGTTGACGGTGTAGCTGGGCTGGTCGGTGTCTACCACTCTGGCGCCATGTTGGAAGAAGGCGCTATGTTCGGAGCTGTATTCAATCCGGTATTCTGCGGCTTTCGGCTCAGAAGGGAAGAACTCAAAGGTGATGCTGCTAGGTGAGGTCAGTTTCATCTTTGGTGCCCACTCAAGTTCAGGGAATCCTTGCAAGGAACAGGACCACAATTAAGCAGTTAGATAAGACCACATAATTAAGCACTTAGGTAAGGCCACATAATTAAGCACTTAAGCTAAGGCCATATTGTTAAGCACTTAGGTAAGGCCACATAATTAAGCACTTAGGTAAGGCCACATAGTTAAGCACTTAGGTAAGGCCACATAGTTAAGCACTTAGGTAAGGCCACATAATTAAGCACTTAGGTAAGGCCACATAATTAAGCACTTAGGTAAGGCCACATAATTAAGCACTTAGGTAAGGCCACATAATTAAAAAGGATTAGTGGTCGCCCCCGCCCGTGCCTACAGAATGGCCACCCCTGATTAACTTATTATAGATTTGTTGTTTAACTGGTAAGAACGCGTCGGGTTAGTCTACCATAATAGCAGTAGAGTTTACACAACAATCCACTACCTTGTCCCATAATACTGACCTTATAATAACTAACACACAAACCTCCTTAAACTACTAATACACCCGAAGTACCACCCTTAAAATAACTAACCCACAAACACACTAACCTCCTTAAACTACTAATACACCCTACCTAAGTACCAACCTTATAATAACTAACCCACAAACACACTAACCTCCTTAAACTACTAATACACCCTACCTAAGTACCAACCTTATAATAACTAACCCACAAACACACTAACCTCCTTAAACTACTAATACATCCTACCTAAGTACCAACCTTATAACTAACGCACAGACACACTAACCTCCTAAAACTACTAATACACCCTACCTAAGTACCAGCCTTATAACTAACCCACAAACACACTAACCTCCTTAAACTACTAATACACCCTACCTAAGTACCAGCCTTATAACTAACCCACAAACAGACTAACCTCCTTAAACTACTAATACACCCTACCTAAGTACCAGCCTTATAACTAACCCACAAACACACAAACCTCCTTAAACTACTAATACACCCTACCTAAGTACCAACCTTATAACTAATGCACAAACACACTAACCTCCTTAAACTACTAATACACCCTACCTAAGTACCAGCCTTATAACTAACCCACAAACACACTAACCTCCTTAAACTACTAATACACCCTACCAAAGTACCAACTACCTATCTACAATGTAATGTAAACAGCCAGAAGACCAGTGCCTCGGTGTTATATATAAAGGAAAGCGTCAACCTTGAACTGACCTTTAGGTATGGATGCAGATATGGAGATGTTACCGGCTGGTTCAATATCTGAGTGTGCGATACAAATATAAGACACTTTGTTATTCCAGCAAATACAAACCAGTACATCGTACAAACTGAGAAACATCGGTAATACAAGAGGTAAGAGAAAGAAAGTAAACCTTGCTTAATATAACAAAGCTGCTAGAGCGCATTGATTTTCCTATCATTGGCTATTGGACGTCAAACATATGGTCATTTTGACATTTCTTTTGGAGGAAACCCGTTTGCCGCCACATAGGCTACTCTTTGCGATAAGCAGCAAGGGGTCTTTTATATGCAATTTCCCATAGACAGGACAGCATATACCGCAGCCTTTGATGAACCAGTTGTGGACTCCTGGTTGGAATGGAAAATAGCCCAAACTGCTAATGTGACTACTGAGCAGGATCGATCGGATGCCCGACACCTTCACAGGTGGACAGAGGTAAGAGAAAGATGACAATATGTACATGGGTCGTTCTCCCAAACTGGGCACCACATATTTGGTCTCCACGTTACATGCCGATAATTAAGTCTTTATTTTATTGATAGCAAGTCAAATAATTATTGTAACCTCTGTCTATTAGGTATGTCAGCAGTTCTACATGTATTGAATCTATCCCACAAAAGAAATCAAACTTATACTTGTATGGTTTTGTGCTAGAGTGAAAAAGTGAAAATCTACACACCGACACTGTGCATTTAGCCACGTTTTTTCAACTTTTTTCTTGTAAGACAATAAAATCTTGTTTGACTTTGTTGTGTATGTGAAAATGATGTTCTGGATGTGTCTTTGATTTTCATGTTACACAAGTGATATAACATATTGCTCAATTTGTAATAGATCTATATCAAAAAGTGAAATAAATTGTTTTCAACTCTGACATATGCACAACATGAAACCGTTGTAGAAACATGGTTTCTGCTATTATTGGGAATGTTTTTTGCTTTTATTTGGAAGCTTATCACTTTTGGTTTGCATGTTATGGTTAGTGATGAATCAAAAAAAATATACATTTGCTAAATACCATAAAACTTGTTACTGGATGAAGGCTCTAAATGATACCTGCCGATTATTTATCCCGATATTTTCATCATGGAAAAACATATAATTAGAATATAATTATGATTAGAATCCTGATACACAAAATAATATTCAGACGAATGACATTTTATTTTTGTATGGTTTCTCATTCATATCAATTCCACTAGAACAGTGTCATTATTTATCTATTACGTAAATGAGAAGACATTATATTAGTTTTGTTGAGCTATCTCTGACTGGACCCTCCTTAAAAGGCCCCTCTGCTTTATTAAAGTAAAAATTCTGTGCACGTGAGGCATATAGTGGGGGGGGGGGGGGAGTACAGTGCATGTGACCTCCCGCGAGTCGTTACCCCCCCCATATTGGAGGGATTGAGCTGGTAGCCAAGGCGCTCCAGCCAAGTGTAGCGAGAAATTAACAAAGCGAGTGTATGCAAACCTAAGAACTGCTCCTCCTACAGGCGGGAGCATGTTTGCCCGCTGGCCCGCAATTACACAGTTATATAATAATAACACTCAGTTTTATATCGTCATCAGCGACCTTCGTACTCTCTTCCTGAAGGATACAACAAAGACTACTTACTTGTTGTGATATTTAGCAGAGGTGATATATTTCCTCGAATGCCCTGTGTATACGCCACAATTCTGAAGGTGTATTTTATATTCGGCTGGAGTCCAGGCTGAGTGACAATGTAGCTGGGCTTGTTACTGTGCGGTACCTTTTTGCCTTCTTGGTAAAACGGGTCTGAAGCATCACAGAACTCAATTCTATACTCGTCTGCTGCAGGCACCGTAGGGAATATCTCCAGAATAACACTTTTATGCGTAACATTTTTCTTCTTAGGTGCAATCTTGAATTGAGGCTGGGCTGTAAACAACAACAATAAGAGGTTGCACCAATTAGCTGTGGGTCACATTTGTTGCAGTAATTTCTATTAGTTATTTTGGCAAGCACACCAACACTCTGACACCCTAGGCTTCAGTTGAGTAGTAACAGGTTTGATTAAATTGACGTGTTGTACCCTTCTATGCGTATCAAACTTGGACACTGGTGCACTTATTACGTATGTTCGCATGTCAACATAGATAATTTACAAACGTGGACACACGCACTATTTTTCTCGCACTATTTCTTCCCTCGCGCACTACTCTCCTCACATGACTCACTTCCTCAGTTCACTTTCCCGCTCTCACCCGTCTGTGCCAGTCACTTCACCCACCCACCCACCCTCCCGATTCTCATGGGGTTGAGGTCTGGTTTGTATCGATAAGCCTCCCATGCTCCCGTCTCCGCTCCTCCTCCAACACGATTTCACCACTACAAACATTTACCCGATTCCTATTTACTATTACCCTGATTCAGTGTACGATCATCCTTGATTGCACTGATTTGATATTACTCATTCCTCGATATTGCACTGATCATGTCTTGATATGTGACGATTTGACTGATTATCGTTTCTCACGATACGATACACGATACCGATAATTTTCTCCAGTTACATGATGCCTCGACCTGCCTGCAGGTTATGTTCTCCAATAAATTTATTTTAAAACTCTTTCTTCTCTTTCTTACTCTTGTCCGCGCGAGTAAATTAAACATTTGTCGCCACACAGAAGGGAACACTAAGGCAATGTAATAGAACCTCTTACTGCAGACGCCTATGGTGTCAGAGTTTGGGCATGCATGCCAAAATTAATTTAGCATGTTTGCACTTGAGATATCTAAAAAGTTAGCCATTTAAAATAAAAGTTACTTCAAAGTTAAGTAAGATAGATTATAACGATCAACTTAATAATTTTATGTCAGAAAATAAGAGAAACTCAAAACCATCGGACTATGCACCTTTAACTCAGTCAAAGACCCTATAATACTAAGATGGCTCACTCCCTATCTCTCCCATGGTAATGTAAATTTCGCAGTGCCACCTTGTGGTGGGTTTGCTCAGCCGGCTGCTGGTTGGTGTTTCACATGTAAACACATACAATTATATTATACATGAGATAGGTAAGTATGAATATACATCAATATGAAATTGCTATGAACAAATACACATCATCATCAATCAGCATCGCCATCATCACACATCTTTCACATTCATATATACATTTATACATATAATATAGCACCTGTTTAACCAAGAGAACAGCCAGTGCACCAAGTGGTGGGTTTGATCATTTTGATTACACAGTACAGGCTGAGTGAGCCGTCTTAGTATTATAGGGTCTTTGACTCAGTTCAGAGGGAAGTCTGGATATCTTACACTAGATACAACTCCTTACTTGTTACAATGATGAGCAGAGGTGACTCCCTTCCCCGAACTTGCTTTATGTACGGAACAATTCTGAAGATGTACTTGGTGGCTGGCGTGAGTCCACCTTGAGTTGCGATGAAGCTGGGTTTGCTCGTCTGCGGTATCATTTGACCTAGTTGGTAGTCGGAACTTCCAAAAATGCAATATTCAATTCTGTACTGCTCTGCCTCGGGCTCCGAAGGGAAGAACTCCAAAGTGACATTTCTAGATGTGGTATTCTTGAGCTGTGGTACCCACTTAATTACAGGAACAGCTTGAAAGGAAGATCAACATTTAGCCGTTATTTATGGAATATATATGTTTCTTTGTGGTATTTCAGTGCATAATCGGCGTTTTCTTCCATCCGCTACCTTTGAAAGGGAAGCCACACAAGCCGGTGAAACAACTGATGTTAGTAGAAAGGGAAGCCACACAAGCCGGTGAAACGTCTGGTGTTTGTAGAAAGGGAAGCCACACAAGCCGGTGAAACGACTGCTGTTTGTAGAAAGGGAAGCCACACAATCCTGTGAAACGACTGGTGTTTGTAGAAAGGGAAGCCGCACAAGCCGGTGAAACAACTGGTGTTTGTAGAAAGGGAAGCCACACAAGCCGGTGAAACGACTGGTGTTTGTAAAAAGTGAAGCCGCACAAGCCGGTGAAACAACTGGTGTTTGTAGAAAGGGAAGCCACGCAAGCCGGTGAAACGACTGGTGTTTGTAGAAAGGGAAGCCACAGAAGCCGGTGAAACGACTGGTGTTTGTAGTCACCGACGATAGTTTTCAACTTGAACAAAACACTCGCCATCAAAACGGCTGGTTGGTTGTTGGGGTTTTATGTCCTGGCAAATCTAAGGTCATATCAGGACGGGTACCCACTTGTGACAGTGTGCATTCATGGCGACTGGGAAACCAAACCGTCGGCACCATGACTCAATATCCCACTCAGTCACATTATCCTGACACTGAGCTAACCAGCCCTTGCCCTATCCTATTAATGCCAAGTGCCTGGCTAGGAAGCAACAAGTATCAATTTTCTAAGTCACTGGTTTGACTCGACTGGGAACCAAACTCCCAATCTCCCGCATGCGAGACCTGCGCTCTACCGATTCGGCCACTGCGTCCGGTGTAATAAAACTGTGCCAGCTGATGAACTACAGCATGAACTAAATTTGTTTCAGCAGCGAGGCGCTGGTCTTCCAGCCTTAACCATTATGGTGAACTATTTATGGATGAGATGATGAGATAGTATGAACAATACAGAGAATAGCAGGTTGAAATCAGGCATTACAAATATGGGGATCTTATTTTGTAGATGTAGACTGGAGAATGGCCATTTACCTTTAGACTATATCAGTGATTTGCTGGTCATACCTGTCAGTAATGGTTGCAAAGTAAAGTAAAGCTCATTTTATTTAACGACACTCTACCCCCTGAGCCACGTTCTACTCGATACTAGCTTTGTGGTTGGTATATTTGTATTACTTTGGTCAGGCGTTATATGACATTACATTAATGTGACATTTACAATGCGACAGACTGTACATGGCAGATTCCTCTCTGGTCCGCTAATCAGCACAAAATGAAGGGAATACGTGCAGTTTAATCCTACATTTAAAAGTTTAATTCCTTTACTCCAACATCGTGGCGTCACAGAACCAAATGATCCGCCCCCTGACCAGCCGGGTCACCAGTAACCTCTCATGGCATGTAGTCACCGCTAACCAGTCGCAGTAGGGACCCACCTCTCGTTAGCCTGCTGCCACATGTCGCTATATGCGGGCGACAGTGGTCAGCACAGTCGCTGCAGTCATCGCGTCATGGTGAGGCTGATGTGTGGACTACTACACAACTATTACATCGTCTATTTTTAATTAGAGGATGAGAAAAGACTGCATAATTGTCTTCAGACATTATGGCTACCTTATATCCGGCCGGTTTCGAATCCGGCTGAGTTGCACCCACCTCACCTGTATTGTCTCAGTCACAGATCACCACCTCACCTGTATTGTCTCAGTCACAGATCACCACCTCACCTGTATTGTCTCAGTCACAGATCACCACCTCACCTGTATTGTCTCAGTCACAGATCACCACTCACCTGTATTGTCTCAGTCACAGATCACCACCTCACCTGTATTGTCTCAGTCACAGATCACCACCTCACCTGTATTGTCTCAGTCACAGATCACCACGTGACCTGTATTGTCTCAGTCACAGATCACCACGTGACCTGTATTGTCTCAGTCACAGATCACCGTCACCTGTATTGTCTCAGTCACAGATCACCACCTCACCTGTATTGTCTCAGTCACAGATCACCACGTCACCTGTATTGTCTCAGTCACAGATCACCACCTCACCTGTATTGTCTCAGTCACAGATCACCACCTCACCTGTATTGTCTCAGTCACAGATCACCACCTCACCTGTATTGTCTCAGTCACAGATCACCACCTCACCTGTATTGTCTCAGTCACAGATCACCACCTCACCTGTATTGTCTCAGTCACAGATCACCACCTCACCTGTATTGTCTCAGTCACAGATCACCACCTCACCTGTATTGTCTCAGTCACAGATCACCACGTCACCTGTATTGTCTCAGTCACAGATCACCACCTCACCTGTATTGTCTCAGTCACAGATCACCACCTCACCTGTATGTTCTCAGTCACAGATCGCCACCCCACCTGTATTGTCTCAGTCACAGATCACCACCCCACTTGTATGGTCTCAGTCACAGATCACCACCTCACCTGTATGTTCTCAGTCACAGATCGCCACCCCACCTGTATTGTCTCAGTCACAGATCACCACCCCACCTGTATGCTCAGTCACAGATCACCACCTCACCTGTATTGTCTCAGTCACAGATCACCACCTCACCTGTATTGTCTCAGTCACAGATCGCCACCCCACCTGTATTGTCTCAGTCACAGATCACCACCCCACTTGTATGGTCTCAGTCACAGATCACCACCTCACCTGTATGGTCTCAGTCACAGATCGACACCCAACCTGTATTGTCTCAGTCACAGATCACCATCCCACCTGTATGGTGTCACTCACAGATCACCACATCACCTGTATTGTCTCAGTCACAGATCACCACCTCACCTGTATGTTCTCAGTCACAGATCGCCACCCCACCTGTATTGTCTCAGTCACAGATCACCACCCCACTTGTATGGTCTCAGTCACAGATCACCACCTCACCTGTATGGTCTCAGTCACAGATCACCACCTCACCTGTATGTTCTAAGTCACAGATCGCCACCCCACCTGTATGGTCTCAGTCACAGATCACCCCACCTGTATTGTCTCAGTCACAGATCACCACATCACTTATATTGTCTTAGTCACAGATCACCACTCACCCATGTGTCAGTCCTTCTTACCCACTCATGTCCTTTCTTCATCTTTGCCAACAACTGAATTAGCTCTATTCAAATTTAGTTGAGACAGAATTAGTATCATGTCATATGAACATTACAAACTGGGCAAGTTGGTCTTATTTGAATCTAATGTCTTAAAAATTGAAACTTGTCGCTGCTTAGCCTTGCGCTCGACATTAATAAGATAGGGCAAGGAGCAGTGAAATGAAGAAGACCATTTGGTCATGATTCAAATTCCCCCTGCTTAATAAACAAATGCATACAACAACAACAACAATTTTTAAAAAGAATGCTATTACAAGGCAATGGAAAAGAAATACTTGAGACTTACGTCCATCCAGGGCGGTATTTTCTGCAACCTTGCTCGGTTCTTCCCAACCTGAAAATGTGATAATAAAACCCAGTGTTGGTCGTAATGCTTGCATTGCGTTTGATTTGCGGCGGAGGAGGACCCTCCCCCCCTCCCCCCTTCTGTCCTCCCTTTATAACGTGGCCCGCTGCTGCCTCCAGCCACTCCGCCTCCTGCCTCTGCCAGCTCACTCACTTTTTATTTGGCCTAATCCTCCATGACCTACCATGCCGTCTATTGCCCGAGGCCGAGGTCGTGCCGACGGCCAGCTCAGCACCAGGAGAGCGCCAGACACCACTGTCCCGGAATCCACCTCCACGAAGTCCTCCTCCTCACGCTACCCCTCCGAGGCCACTCAGTGGATTGCCACTGCCTAGGTGACTATGGACCCCAAAGCGGGCACAATGGAGCGCCTCGCCAGGATCGTTGAGGCGATGGCTGTCATCCACGCCCCCACCCAACCGCCTCCGGCCACTGTACATCCGCCCCGTCCACCGGTCTCCACGGCCTACGCCAGCGCTGCCCTACCAGCCCACCACTCCGGCCGCTCTTCACCTGCAGTATCAGTGCCTCGCCCGACACTGGAAGCCAGCCCCCCCCCCCTTCAACTGCACTGCTTGATGAAAAGCGGAATACCTCAGGGCAGCATGCTTGGACCAGTCTTATTTGTGATATATATCAATGACTTACCAGAAGTTGTACATTCTATGGTCCAAATGTTTGATGACGATACCAAAGTATTCCGCCATATGGAGAAAGGTACTGACTCAGGGGACTTGCAGAAGAACCTCAACAACATGCAGAAGTGGTCAAGTGATTGGCAGCTGAAGTTTAATGCTTCAAAATGCAAAGTGCTGCATTTAGGGGGCAAAAACAGTAAGCACATCTATGTAATGAACGATGGTGTGAATAATGTTCCGGTCTCCGAAATAATGATAGAAAAGGACTTGGGTGTCAAGGTAGACAACAAACTGACATTCAGCGACCACATCCAGGAAGCTGCCAACAAAGCTAATGGAATACTGGCCATCATTCGAAGATCGTACACATACCTAGACGAGGATGTTGTACGCAGACTGTACAAATCCCTTGCACATACACTTTTGGAATATGGAAATGTTGTGTGGTCACCACTTTACAGGAAGGATGGTGAGTCAATTGAGAAGATCCAAAGAAGGGCAACGAAGCTTGCACATGGATTCGATGAAATACCCTATGAACAACGTATGCATCATTTGAAGATCCCAAGCATGTACTACAGAAGGGCCTGCGGGGATATGATTGAAGTATTCAAATATCTCCATGGTATCTCTACAAGACAGGCAGCCCCCTTATCAGAGACTTCAACACCAGGACCAGGGGGCACTCCCTGAAGCTGAGGAAGCCGTACTCCAGACTGGACCTGCGACACAACTTTTTCGGCTTTAGGGTGGTACCTGTGGAATGACTTACCGGAGAGTGACGTAGCAGCAGAGTCAGTGAACTGTTTCAAGTCCCGACTGGATGCATACTGGTCAAGCATTGCGTATATCTTGGAGCCAGTGACAGTTGCTACAATCCACCACATCTGAAGAACTGTCTCAATTTCTATTAATTAAGAGAGCCCAACAGGTCCAAGGCCTATTATAGCTGTATCCTATTGATTGATTGATTGATCACACAAATTCTGACATATTTCTTTGGAGGAAACCCACTGCCCCCACATAGGCTACTCTTCCTCCGATAAGCAGCACGGGGTATTTTATATGCACTTTCCCACAGATAGGACAGCACATACCACAGCCTTTGATGAACCAGTTGGAAGCACTGGTTGGAATGGAAAATAACCCAAACTTCAAATGGATCCACTGAGAAGGATGACCGATAACTTCACAAGTGGACACTCTACCGCCTAAGCTACGTCCGGCTTGGTACTTGAGTAGGATGAGAATGGCTTCACACACATACTGTTAATTGTTGACACAGGGCCCCACATCCATGCCATTACGGGTACAATGGCACCACTGTCATGTCGGATCATTTTAATTTACCTGTTGCAATGCTTAACGATGGTGATTCAAGTCCCCGAATGCCCGCTATATATGGCACAATTCGGAACATGTAGTTAGTGTTCGGTTGGAGTCCACCTTGAATGACGGTGAAACTATGATGGTCACTGTGAGGTATTCGTTTACCCTCTTCATAGAATGAGTCGGTAACTTCACAATATTCAATCCTGTACTCATCCGCTGCAGGCACTGAAGGGAAGATCTCCAACGTAACACTTTTAGGTGTGACACTTTTCTGTGTTGGTGCAGCGGCGATTTTGGGTTTCACTGTAAAGGAACAATGAGAGTAGATGCAGGGATGGAAATCACTTCGAACAAAAATAAAACTGAAATCAGTCAAAGGTGTGACAACAACAACAAACTAACATAGTATATCGAAAGTGGAAAAGGAAATTGATATATCTGGATTATGACCACTACTGCACAGCGGCGAAAACAAGTGCATGCAATTAACCGCTATGAACAGAATAAACAAACCATCATCCTCCAACAAATTAATTATCGGGCAGTAAAGAAGTGTCTCCTTTTACGTAACATCCATTGGAAATACACATATGTTGCAGGTTTAAGCAAAGCAAGTGACCGTGGACGTAGTGACTTTGAAGCACTGTGCCCTGCACACTGACTTTGAAGCACTGTGCCCTGCACAGTAACTTTGAAGCACTGTGCCCTGCACAGTGACTTTGAAGCACTGTGCCCTGCACAGTGACTTTGAAGCACTGTACCTTGCACAGTGACTTTGAAGCACTGTACCCTGCACAGTCACTTTGAAGCACTGTGCCCTGCACACTGACTTTGAAGCACTGTGCCCTGCACACTGACTTTTAACTTTGAAGCACTGTGCCCTGCACACTGACTTTGAAGCACTGTGCCCTGCACACTGACTTTTAACTTTGAAGCACTGTACCCTGCACAGTGACTTTGAAGCACTGTACCTTGCACAGTGACTTTGAAGCACTGTACCCTGCACAGTCACTTTGAAGCACTGTGCCATGCACACTGACTTTGAAGCACTGTGCCCTGCACACTGACTTTTAACTTTGAAGCACTGTACCCTGCACAGTGACTTTGAAGCACTGTACCCTGCACAGTGACTTTGAAGCACTGTACCCTGCACAGTAACTTTGAAGCACTGTGCCCTGCACAGTCACTTTGAAGCACTGTACCTTGCACAGTGACTTTGAAGCACTGTGCCCTGCATAGTGACTTTAAAATCACTGTGCCCTGCACAGTGACTTTGAAGCACTGTGCCCTGCACACTGACTTTGAAGCACTGTGCCCTGCACACTGACTTTGAAGCACTGTGCCCTGCACAGTGACTTTGAAGCACTGTGCCCTGCACACTGAGTATATAAGCACTGTGCCCTGCTTTAAGCACTGTGCATTCACGGCAGTGGTTAGTTAGTCCTCTAAACAGGCATGGTGTTCACACTTGTTATAGGCTACATTCACGGCAGTGGTTAGTTAGTCCTCTAAACAGGCATGGTGTTCACACTTGTAGTCTATTACCTGTTGTGGCTTTTAACAGAGGTGACTTTATTCCCCGGATGCCATGTATATACGGCACAATTCTGAAGGTGTAGTTGGTGTTCGGATCGAGTCCGCCTTGAGTGATGTTGAAGCTGGACTGACCGGTGTATGGGATCCTTTTGCCCTCTTGGTAGAAAACACCGCTAGCATCAGTAAATTCAATTCTGTACTCGTCTGCTCCAAACACTGACGGGATAATCTCCAATGTGACACTGGTAGATGTGGCGTCTATTTTCTTTGGTGCATCTTTAACTTCGATAATATCTGTAAAGGAGCAATACAATTAATGTATTAAAATACTGATCTAATTCGCTACGGAGAGTATCAACTTAGGGCTGAAAAACATGCATTTTTTGCAGTGTGAAGCCATTAAAATGTAATTTATAGTTGGTTTGTTGTTGTTTTATGTCCTAACAACATCTAAGGTTATATCAGGACGGGTACCGACTTGGGACAGTGTGCACTAATGGCGACTTTATACTGCTGCCCCACTGGGAAACCAGGCCGCCATCACCATGACCTAATATCCCACTGTCACATTATCCTGACACTGAGTCAACCAGTCCTTGCCCTATCCTAATAACGCCGAGTGGCAGGCTAGGCAGCGACAAGTATCAATTTTTAAGTCATTGGTTTGACTCGACCAGGATTCGAAACCACAAACTCATGGGTTCGGATCTCCCGATCTCCCAAAAACAGGAGACGGACGCTCTACTCATTCGGGTTGTAATTTATATTATTTATGACATTTATTTTGTTGTTTTGATTTATTTGTTTAGTTTTATTCCCATAATCATGGAGGTTAACTGAGTTAATAAAGGTAAGTTCTGTGGACAAGTGAAAATTCAGACAGACGAGTGAAAATCATTCGCGACTTCTCCTATGGACAAGTGAAGAATATATTTTGCTGATTTCTATCACTGTCCAGTCTACACAAACAGGAACTGGAAGTTCTTCAAGGCAGGATATGTTGTGTGACTGTTTATAGGGTCAAGGTCAACGGTACTGTTGCCGCTGTCAAAAAGGGGGTCAGAAATCTTCTTGTGGATGATTTTGTAACTTATTATGGCACTCTGTCAGCGTTCAAAGATCAATTAAATAAGAATGTGCACTGCATAGTCCAAATGTGAAGAGCTTTAACCTGCTGTTTATATATTTATTTATTGAAAAGTCAATATTAAATGTTGTTTGGTTGTTCTGGAGGTTTATGTCCTGGCAACATCTAAGGTCATTTCAGGGCAGGTATCGTTTTGTGACAGTGCGCACTCATTGCAACTTTTTAGTGCTGCTCCACTGGGAAACAAAGCTGTCAGCACTATGACCTGATATCGCACATATTACCCTGACACTGAGCCATCCAGTCCTTGCCTTAATCTATTAATGCCGAGCGCCTGACTATGAAGCGACAAGTATAAATTTTGAAGTCATTGGTTTGAATCGACCAGGGTTTGAACCCATGGGTTTAAATGCCACGATCTACCAAATCGGGAGACGGACGTCCAACTGATTCGGCCAGCCCGTCTGGTCTATATTTATTGACAGATTCGGCTGGGAATTGTTCATCACTTTCGCAGATTGAGAGCGTTGAAAACAAGGGTTAACACACTTATCTGTAATGAGAGCAGGTAAATAAGTTCATCACAACCCCCCTTCTCAAATAAATAAATAAAAAGGATGAGCTATAAAAAAGAAAATACACTTCCATTCTAAACAAAACTCAACATTGCAAAAGACATCTGTACACAACATATTAGATGCGAGAAATATACGTCTGCTAAACCATCTAAGGCAAATACTATGACATCAGAAGGATGTCATAGTATTTGATGGTTCTTTATTGAAATGTTTGTATAGTGTAATAAGAGATATAAATAGACGACTGACAATTCTGTAGAATGGATTCACCCACCCCTTCCAGTCTCTCATTAAAATTGACGACATATATGCACAAGGGCAGAGTTCTCCTATTCACAGATTAAACATATGAAATGCTTACTTGTTGTGATGTCTATAAGAGGTGACACCTTTCCCCGTATACCGTGTGTATATGGCACAATTCTGAATGTGTACGAGGTGTTCGGCTCGAGTCCATCTTGAGTGATGGTCATGTTGGGATGCTCACTGTGTGGTATCCGTTTACCCTCTTCAAAGAATAAGGATGTATTGTCACGAAATTCAATTCTGTACTCGTCTGCTGCAGGCTTTGAAGCGGAGATCTCCAACGTAACACTTGTAAGCATGACACGTTTCTCGATTGGTACCGTGATGAATTCAGGTGTGGCTATATAGGAACAATTAGAGCAAACATATAGCAATTATCCATCAAGAACATGCTACTTTTGGGGCAATTCCTATTGCCCTTCCTCTTAGCAATAGGGGAGCGGGATGTAGCTCAGGTGGTAGTGTGTCCACCTGTGAAGTGGTCCACAACTGGTTCATCAAAGCTGTGGTATGTACTGTCCTGTCTGTGGGAAAGTGCATATAAAAGACCCCTCGCTGCTTATCGGAAAGAGTAGCCTATGTGGTGGTAGTGGGTTTCCTCCAAAGAAATATGTCAGGATGACCATATTTGACGTCCAATAGCCAATGTTAAAAATCGATGGGCTCTAGAGGTGTCGTTACATACTCATACTCACTCATACTCATCCGCTTCTGATTTTGTTAGGCTTATAAGCCTGTATCAGGTCGATGCATGTCAAAATTTGATTTACTAGGATTAAACGCATCGAGTACCGGATGTGTGCAATATTGCAGCCCCCTCCAAGCATTACTTTTCCTCTTAGCAACGGGGAATGGGAATCTGACTCACATGTTGTATCTACAGACTTGTGACCATGCACACTCATGGCGACTTTATAGTGCTGCCCCATTGGGGAGACAAGGCCTACTGCCGGCACCATCACCCGATATGCAACTCAGTCACATTATCCTGACACTGAGCCAGCCAGTCCTTGTCCTATTCTATTAAGGCCGAGCGCCAGGCGCCAGGCTAGGGAGCGACAAGTATCAATTAGTCAGTGATTGGTTTGGCTCGACCAGGGTTGGAACCCATGGGTTCGAATCCCATGACCTACCTAAACGGGAGACGGAGGCTCAACTCATTCAGCCATCCTGTGCAGTCTGACTGACGGGTGCCGGGCATGGTGTGTA
This sequence comes from Branchipolynoe longqiensis, assembly GCA_030323885.1. Classification (NCBI taxonomy): domain Eukaryota; kingdom Metazoa; phylum Annelida; class Polychaeta; order Phyllodocida; family Polynoidae; genus Branchipolynoe; species Branchipolynoe longqiensis. The sequence goes on from CM059202.1 coordinate 1,151,294, forward strand.
AGAGGGGCACACATGAATTCACAACTACATAGCCAATGTACGGGTCTTTGTTTTTAATTTAATGTGTACAGGGAACGGACAGTAGGTAAATAGGCGGCAAGATGGAGGCCACAGCCACAGGTCACGTGGGTGGTTGGGTTCAGCGACTAGGACGCCATAGTGTAAAATATTCGGACTTTTTAGGTTTGGTTTATAAATAAATAATAGTTTAAATAAATTCTAAAATATCTCATTTTCACGAAACTCGCATGTGAAGCATTAAGAAAACTGTTTTAAGCATATTTAAATCATCCACTTATTTTTATAAAGTCATTATAATAATATTCCAATTATATAAGTAGCCCTATAAAACGACTCTAATAATACCTAATTCATTCTATCATGTTGGTAAATCTACATATGCATAATATTCTAACCAAGTTGTGAAACCATGGTAGATTATGTATATTAAGTGAAGTGATAATCAATATCAGATTGTTCTGAGGTTCTACATCAAATATAACCACTGGAGATAAGAACTCTGGAAACTTATTACTGTATTGGTATATTTACATGTATTACTGAATTGAAGTCTGTTGATATTATATATTCTATAAAGGGAAGTAAATGCTGAAACTAAGGACAGCATATACAGTTGCTGCAGACTGTGGTTTCTTCACCCAGACAAATAGTCTGCGAAGAATGCAACATAATGGGTACAATAATTAAGTTAAGAAACTGAGTTGGTCGTAATGCTTGCATTGCATTTGATTCGCGGCGGAGGAGGAGTACCCCCCCCCCCCCCGTCTTCCTCCTGCGACCATTGGCCGTTACATCACGCCCCCCTCCCCCCTCAGGTCCCGCCCTTATAACCCGAGCCCGGAGCTGCCTCCAGCCACTCCGCCTGTGTGCGTGTTATGGTATGATTTACAGATGCCAGTATCTGAGGGAGTGTTAGCACACAGGTGACAATGCATGGGGGTTGTGTGTGCGCGTGTGAATGTTTGCAGCACCTGCCAAATCCAGGTGTCAGACTGGAGGTAGGCGGTGGAGTGTGTGTGTGTGTGGTGAGCCCTCCCTGCCCCACCTGGTGGCAGTTTGCTGAACTAAACATGATGCTATATGTAATTCTCAAAGTAAGGCATGTAGAAACTCCTACTATTTTGGAGTTGTCCCAATCTAAGGGACTGGTGACCACTGGTGTTATATAAAGATAAATAGGGTTGATACTCCCATGTAAGTGTGATTGGTGAACTTGATGACAAAAGTATAGTATGCGGATCATCGCTTGAGTAATATCATACATTAGTGTTTTGCGGCCTCCATACACAGAAGGTAGGGTTCTATTTTCTATAAAGATTCCAGCGTGTAAAATACTGCTGGTTAACAATCGGATGCCACTGGTGGAGGACGCCATATGACGCCACTGGTGGAGGACACCAAAGGACGCCACCAGTGTCATAAAATAAAATCGCCCCTTCAACATTTTCTGCCCCGTGGATTTTATTTCGAAATATAATCCCACCACCCGGAGATTTTATCCTTAACTCAGAACCTATATTGATTTGAAATGTTAGACTATCATCTGAGCTATCTTTAACTCACAAAATATCTTGATTTGAAATATTAGACGATAATCTGTACTATCTTTAACTAAGATACTGACTATCCTATTACTATTGTAGTAGTCAGTAAATGAACTCCACTATCACACGGTGGCGGCAGACACTACGCCGCACACCTACGCAGTTACACTGAACTGCGCTAGGTGGCGGCATGCTAGCCACCGGACAGGGCCCCGACTGGACTGCCCTCTACTGTGTGTGGCTAGCAAACCCCCCACCCACCTATAGAGGCGACGTGGAACCTAGAGAGTTAGGGGGACGGTCACTTGACTGTTGGCACCGCGGAGAGCGGATACGTTTTGTAATAAACCAGTGGAAGCGTACTGTCACTAAATCTTGGCGTTCTTCCGTGTGTGTGTGGCAGAGTGAAAGACCGTGGAACGGTGAACATCGTGGACTACCACATTATCTTTGTCTCAAATATTATCTTGATTTGCACTGTTACACTTATTGAAACGCTCAGGATGTCACGTGACGGGATTGCCCATGAACCGAACCAAAGAGGGTTCGCTTTTCTGTGTTCACGATTGGTTGGTTCAAAACACGGGCACTTTAAAGCCGCATAGTCCATAGTCTAATTTTCAAAACCAAGACAATTTTCTAAATCTGATTCTACATATATCTAACTTAGATAATGGTGCACTTAATAAACATTTGTTGCCACACAGAAGGGAATACTGAGGCAATTGAATAGAACCTGTTACTGCAGAAACCTCTGGTGTCAGAGATTTGGCAAGGTTGCCAAAACTAATTTTGTATGGTAGCACTTCAAATGTTTGGAAAGTTAGCCATTTCGAATAAAAGTTACTTCAAGCTAAAGCTAAAGTAAGGTATGACGATCAACATAACGTATTTATCTCAGAAAATGTCAGAAATTCAAAACCATCGGACTATGCAACTTTAATGCATAAGAGAGTTAGCAAACTAGGAAGGAATGATATCATACAAAAATGCTTGTAGTTTTACAAGAATAATCAGAAAACTGCTCACTTGTCGTGATGTTTAACAGAGGTGACGGCTCCCCTCGGAGACCATGTGTATATGGAACGATTCTGAAGGTGTATTCGGTGTTCGGCTCGAGTCCAGCCTGAGTGCCGGTGAAGCTGGGCTTGTCGCTGTGAGGTATCCGTTTGCCCTCTTGGTAGTATGTCTCCCTCATGTCCCGAAATTCAATTCTGTACTCGTCTGCTGCAGGCTCCGAAGGCGACATCTCCAAAGTAACATTTCTAGGCATGACACGCTCCAGCTTTGGTGCAACCATAACTTCACGCTGAGCTGTTAATGAAATGCAACAGTTGACGGAAGCTTTAAGCGATTATCAATGGATAGCGTAGTTTGTGGTAATGTTTAATGTTGTCTGTTAGCTCTAACTGCCTGCACCGAGCAGCCATAGTAACCTGTGTACCTTCGTGCACACCTTGCACACCTTCCTACACACCTTCCTGCACACCCTCCTGCACACATTCCTACACACCTTCCTGCACCCCTTCCTACACACCTTCCTGCACACCTTCGTACACACCTTCCTGCACCCCTTCCTGCACACCTTGCACACCTTTCTGCACACCTTCCTGCACCCCTTCCTGCACACCTTGCACACCTTCCTACACACCTTCCTGCACACCTTCCTACACACCTTCCTGCACACCTTCCTGCACACCTTCCTGCACACCTTCCTACACACCTTCCTGCACACCTTCCTACACACCTTGCACACCTTCCTACACACCTTCCTGCACACTTTCTGCACACCTTCCTACACACCTTCCTGCACACCCTCCTGCACACCCTCCTACAGGCCTTCCTGCACACCTTCCTACACACCTTCCTACACACCTTGCACACCTTCCTACACACCTTCCTATACACCTTGCACACCTTCCTACAGACCTTCCTGCACACCTTCCTACACACCTTCCACACCTTCCTACACACCTTCCTATACACCTTGCCCCCTTTCCTGCACCCCCCATAAACGAGTCACTGCATATGTCATTGCAGGTGTCATGGCCTCCAACTCGACTTTGGCTTGGACTCGTAGGTCTCATTTATAACCATTTACTTATTGTCATACAGTGGAACGCCGTTCTAACGCGCCCCAATTGAACGCAAATTCTGACATAACGCGATGATTCATTGGACCCAGAATTCCTTGATATGAAGGTGATTCAATAAACTGAATCCAAATTCATCACAACCATGCTGTTTTCGCAATGACATTGTATGGACCCCAACGATGGCATTATAACTGGGGTTCACTGTACTGAACCCCAATTTAGCGGGACCCTGCTGTTTTATCGATGAGTATCATGGACCCCAACGATGGCGTTATAACTGGGGTTCACTGTACTGAACCCCAATTTAGCGGGACCATGCTGTTTTATCGATGAGTATCATGGACCCCCAACGATGGCGTTATAGCGGGGTTTCACTGTACTGAACCCTGATTTAGCGCGACCATGCTGTTTTCTCGATGAGTATCATGGACCCCAACGATGGCATTATAACTGGGGTTCACTGTACTGAACCCCAATTTAGCGGGACCCTGCTGTTTTATCGATGAGTATCATGGACCCCAACGATGGCGTTATAGCTGGGTTTCACTGTACTGAACCCCGATTTAGCGGGACCATGCTGTTTTATCGATGAGTATCATGGACCCCCAACGATGGCGTTATAACTGGGGTTCACTGTACTGAACCCCGATTTAGCGGGACCCTGCTGTTTTCTCGATGAGTATCATGGACCCCAACGATGGCGTTATAGCGGGGTTTCACTGTACTGAACCCCGATTTAGCGCGACCATGCTGTTTTATCGATGAGTATCATGGACCCCAACGATGGCGTTATAACTGGGGTTCACTGTACTGAACCCTGATTTAGCGCGACCCTGCTGTTTTCGCGATGAGTATCATGGACCCCCAACGATGGCGTTATAACTGGGGTTCACTGTACTGAACCCCGATTTAGCGGGACCATGCTGTTTTATCGATGAGTATCATGGACCCCCAACGATGGCGTTATAGCGGGGTTTCACTGTACTGAACCCTGATTTAGTGCGACCCTGCTGTTTTCTCGATGAGTATCATGGACCCCAACGATGGCGTTATAGCGGGGTTTCACTGTACTTGCACATCCATGATATTCTGTGAGTAACAGCGAGTAACACCGACTACTCATGCCCTCTGCTTAGAGCTATAATCTAGTCTCACCTTCGAGCATCAATTTTGGATTATTATAACGAAAGAAAATTGTGCAAATATTTGCAAGTATCTAAAGCCGGAGACCAGTACACTCGAACTGACACATGTTTGGTCCATTAATTGTTTAAGCAGGGGAAATTTCAATCGTGGACGATTGGTCTTCTTCATTCCACTGCTCCTTGCCCTATCCTAATAATGCCGAGCATCTGGCTAGGAAGCGACATTAATTTTTAAGTCATTGGTTTGACTCGACCAGGGTCGAACCCACGACCCCACGATCTACCAAACACGGGAGACGGACGCTCTAACTCATTCGGCCATCCCGTCTGGTATTCATCTCATGTGTTATTTTATTTACCAAGAACATCGATTGTGGGAACGAAGCAGCTCTCCCCGTTTACCAGCACATGTTAAATGGAATAAGGTCAGTAATTGAGGCAGAAACTATTTACTATACAGTACGAACACATATGTAGTATGTCGGTTGTGCCAGTTTGCACACACGCATACACACACCTGCACACATACACAGACATACAAACACATACCTACACACACATACTGACACACACATACAAACACCACTACACACACATACAAACACATACATACCTACACACACATACCTACACACATACAAACACGTACATACACACACCTACACACATACATACAAACACATACACACATACATACCCACACACATACACCTACATATACACACCTACATACACACACACACCTACACACACACATACATACCCACACACATATATACACATACATACAAACACATACACACACATACATACCCACACACATACACCTACATATACACACCTACATACACACACACCTACATACACACACATACATACCCACACACATATATACACATACATACAAACACATACAAACACCACTACATACACACCCCTACATATACATACACACATACATACAAACACATACATACAAATGCACACACACCTACACATACATACACACACAAATACAAACACATACATACCTACACAGATACAAACACCTACATACACACATACAAACACCTACATATACGTACACACACCTACACACATACATAGACACGCATACATACACATGCACACATACATACACACACACCTACACACACCTGCACACACATACACACACACAAATTCAAGCATTTTTGGAATGGGACTCTTCAACTGACGTTACTTGAAGAATGATACGATGGGAATACTCTCTTTTAAAGATTTGAACTGAACTGACAAACTGCTTACCTGTTATGATAGATAACAAAGGTGACTCCATTGCCCGAATGCCTTGTATATATGGCACAATTCTGAACTTGTACTTGGTGTTCGGTTGGAGTCCACGTTGAATGACGGTGAAACTGGGATGTTCATCACTATGTGGTACAATTTTGCCCTCTTGATAGAATAGGTCGGTAACTTCACAATATTCAATCCTGTATTCATCCGCTACAGGCACTGAAGGGATGATCTCCAACGTAACACTCTCAGGTGTGACAATCTTTTTCTTTGGTACATCCACAACTTTAGGTGTAACTGAAATTAACAATGAGAGCAATTAGGATCGCATATTTGTCAGCATCAATTTCAATTACATTCTGATTGTTTTCACCTATCTCCTACAAATAAGCACTCACCCTACAAACGAGGCAATGTTATAGTACTTATACATGGATTTACATCGACTGGGCTCCAATGAGAGCTTGGCACTCATTACGTGTTATTGCCATTAGTGAATTTTGGGTGATTGCTAACTATGAACACGTTGACATTGCAATACTGAGGATATACCCAGCAAATTATGTAAGAAGCCTTCCAAGAAGAGCATACGATTCAAGGATTCATATTAACAACACTGCTTACTTGTCGTGATATTTAACAGAGGTGACTCCTTTCCTCGCATGCCGTGCGTATATGGCACAATTCTGAAGATGTATTCGGTGTTCGGCTGAAGTCCCGTTTGAGTGACCATGAAGCTGTCCTGCTCGCTGTGAGGTATCCGCTTACCTTCTTCGTAGAATGAGTCAGAGGTATCTCTAAATTCGATTCTGTACTCAGATGCTGCAGGCTTTGAAGGGAAGATTTCCAAAGTAACACTCGTAGGTTGTACAGTAGTCTTCTTTGGTGCTGGTGGAGGTTTAGATGCTAATGAACAATCAGAACAGTGGTGTGATTGAATCAGGAGCTATGGATGTTATATTTGTCTATGATAATTTATATTCTAGTGCTTGCCTGCTGAAGTCTCCATTAATTGTAAATTCAACTCAATGTTCATGGAAAAGAGGTGTAGTTAATGTTATCGATATATTTACAAGAATGGCGATGACATGTTAAAAAATAAGCACACTTGGAAAATTGTGTTTTTTCAAAGTTTCTAAGAAAAATCTACAGAATTGTTTGGAAATGCTGTTTCTATCATCTAATTCTATAAGATTCGCCTCTGTGTGGTAAGATAACACCAACACTACAACTGGCCAGCATTGAAAACAAGCCTGGGTACCCGGGCTTATGTGCTATGGACAGTATAAATACAGCCTCAATAAAAAGAAATCATACGAATATATGTTTATACAAGTAAAAGATGATGCTATTCATTATTCATACATATTCCGGCCTAGATTTATATGTGTATGTCCTGACAGATGATGCTGAGGGCACATCTTGGTAGGTTGTTGTTGGAGTTTTACGTCCTGGCAACATCTAAGGTCATATCAGGAAGGAAGGACACATGAGATTAAAACCAAGTTAATGTAAATGCTTAATATAGAAATCAATTGAAGTTGGTTTTATAATCCTTATTTTAAAAACTCACTAGACGACACTTATTGTGACATATTGGATCACCTGACTACTCAAGTTCTGTCATTCATGTAACAAATAACAGGATATGCGTTATAAATTAAGTCATATGTTTGATTAAAATACATTATGTGAATTAGTGATAAACATGTTACGACAACCATGTTACACTCCATTGATTTCAGGAATATCAATGTTCCATATATAACTTATAAGTATAGTCCAAACAAAAACTCAAATGCAATTTCCATGCAAAAGAAAAGAAATACGCTAAAGCTCACATGGAGTAGGAGGGTGTGTGCCCAGTGGTCCGGGACCTGTCAATTTAAGGTATACATTTATTAGAATAGTCATCAGACAAAGCAATACACATGTTGATTATGAAAGCAAAATATCCCACAGTTGGAGCAACTGCTTTTCAAATACATCGCCTTCATTCGCCATCAAATGAAGCAAAGGAGCTGAGCCCGACATCATGAACCACACATAGTTTATCTTCCGCCTCACTCACCAAGCACAAAGAAGGCAATGTGTACAAAAATGTGACAATCTATTTCACCCGCAGTGAATGAGACAATACAAAGCGATCTCCTAGCTGACTTTCAAATATCAAAGTATTTTCGAGAATTGACGTGCCTCTACCTGTAGAATTGCATGTTTGGAATCCTGGTAGTAAGCTTAGTACAAACTCAATATGTACCAGGAGGTAACACCCCTCTGTGACATTACGCTAGTAGTTCAGTGGTAAGTTGAATTATCAAAGTATAATACCTTAGATATTTGTTTTTGAATAATGAATTAATTCTTTTTATTTGGATTAACTTTCAGGGGAAAGCTACATGTGGAACATCTTTCCACAAGTTCCTGACCAGCCAACCAGTTAACAAGCTACCGTGGTATTTCTGCATCGTTCCCTTTCTAATGCCGGCCCTAGTATCGCAATACTGATGCAAAGCCACCAACATTTGAAAATTGGAAAACGTAATCTTTTTCAGATGAATTGTGACATATTGTGAGTCCTGACATCTCGCGCACATAGCACATTTCCACTTGAGATTTGTTTGCTAAACGATGCACTCATATTGTTATGTATGTGTAGTGATATAAAATATTCCGATATTCGGCATAGGGGTTAATGCAAATGTTCTATTGCTGATCGGTGTACATGACCAGGCACATGTATGTATATATGTATGGGCTGGTGGTGCCTGACTGGGATGTAAATAGACATAGTGGTGCTGGCAGGTTTGGGTGTAATTGCACTCAGGGCCTACCCCCTCTGATGGGATAGCGATCACCACACTCAAAAGGTCAAGGTTGGTGGTGGTCATGGAGCCATACAGCTTGTGGTGGTGGGCAGACCACTGGTATCCATGCGGACCAGGAATGCTGGATCCCTATTGGTTGGGCCAAGAATGCTTGATTGCTATTGGGGGAAAGGGGTGGGGTGATACTCTACAATGAACCCATGTAACCATATAAACAATAACCCAGAGGGCTGGACTCTTTTCTTCTTTACACTTTATACTCTTCCTTTCTCTTTGTCTGTATTGTTTTCACCATAGCCTGCCTACACAGCCACAGATTCAAGCATTAGACTCTACAGTGAGATGCACAGTGTCATTTACATACATAACTGTGGTAAACGACGATTTACCGTAAAGTTTCAGAATACAGGCGTAATGGCGTAATGAAAGGTAGAACATCGTAATGATTCAGTAGAAATCGTATTGGTTGGCAGCTCTTCTAATGACGTAATGGACCTACTTCCACCATACCTAACTCCCAACCCATCTAACATTTAGAGAATATCATAGCAGTACAGGTACCGACTTGTAACTGCACATTCATGGCAACTTTATAGTGCTGTCCCACTTGGAGTCCAAGCCGCTAGCACCATGACCCAATATACCACTAAGTCACATTGTCCTGACACTGTGCTAACCAGTCATTGCCCTATCCTATTAATGCCGAGCACCAGGCTAGGTTGCGACAACCATCAATTTGATGTCATTGGGTTGACTCAGCTGGGATCTGAACTCTGAACTTTAGGGATGGGAAGCCTACACACTTACTGATTTGGCCACCTCGCCTGGTTGCCAGTATTAGACTTCATGTACAATCAACTCTCCAAATGCAAATTCAAGTTGCAAATCAGTGCTGCTTTCATGTGATACCTTATTCCGTTTTTCTTTATGTGACAAACCATATTTGTGCAAATAATGTAAGATTCTGTGTAAACCAACACTTATTAGATGACTGCTATTCTAGACATACTGCACAATTGTCAAGACATTAAAAATGTTCCATGACCAGATCCGTGCTGCATCTAAGTAATGACACACATTAGCGTAACTATGGTATGATCTTAAGGTTTGGTGCAATTGTTATCTGATTTATTTACCATATCCAAGTCATGTGTGTGCATATAACTATGGCCAGAAGACTACAAAAACAGAGGTTCAGAAGAATTATTCATTTAAATAAATATAATAACAAAAATCAAACAACAAATACCCAGCTTTGCGTGTGGACTTGTCATAGGTGAACCCAGAATCATTAATTATCAGTCGTTCAAAACAATCGAAACACTGGCACTCCAATGTATAGGAAAGGGAGTAAATTATGCAAGACTGAACTTGTTCATGACCAATATACAACTTGTAACAATTCATATTAATAGAACTTCTTACTCGTTGTGATATTTAACAGTGGCGACTCCTTTCCTCGGATGCCCTGTGTATACGGCACAATTCTGAAGATGTATTCGTTGTTCGGCTGAAGTCCATTTTGAGTGACCATGAAGCTGTCCTGTTCGCTGTGAGGTATCCGTTTACCTTCTTCGTAGAATGAGTCGGAGGTATCTCTGAATTCGATTCTGTACTCAGCTGCTGCAGGCCTCGAAGGGAAGATTTCCAAAGTAACACTCGTAGGTTGTACAGTAGTCTTCTTTGGTGCTGGTGGGGGTTTAGATGCTAATGAACAATCAGAACAGTCGTGTGATTGAATGAAATAGCTACGGTTACTATTTTATTCTTCAGTTTATAAGGACAATTTGTAGAATTATTTGGAAAAGCTATTTCTGTCATCTAATATTCTAAGACAAGTTTGTTTTATTTAATGCCGCCACTAGAGCACATTGATTATCATCGGCTATTGGACTTCAAAGATATGGTCCTTCTGACATATTTCTTTGGAGGAAACCCACTGCCGCCACATAGGCTACTCTTTCCAATAAGCAACAAGGGGTCTTTTATATGCACTTACCACAGTCAAGAACACATACCACATCCTTTGATTAATCAGTAGTGGACCAGTGGTTGGAACGGAAAATAGCCCAAACTGCAAATGTGTCCACTAAACAGGGATGATAGGATGACCCACACCTCCACAGGCGGACACTCTACCGGCTGAGCTATGTCCCACTCCCATCATCATCTAATATTCTAAACATACTCATTAAATCTGATTAAACACATTTCCTTAGGCACAATTATTTCGGATAACTATATTCATTGCTGATAGATTATCAGAAATAAAAACATTGTCACCATGCATATTTCCTGTAATAACAAACTTATGAAATGTGAGATAAAAATCATTGATTGATCAGTTGATTTTTCAATTACCCATCGCGTATGGTATGGTAGGTTTGGTCAGTAACCCCATGGGGGGTGACCTTGCTACCTATATGCCCAAAAGGATCGCTACAAGCTAACAACAGCTAACGAACAAATGTATCTAACAGGGATGAAAGTGGTCTCCGGGAAAAAAAGCGGAAATGCTGATATTCTCCCATAGGCTTAGCATTGTCAGGGAATCACGGAAAAATACCAGAAGTTAGGTCTGAACCTTGTTGTGATTTCATTATCGCCCATATCTAACAGTTTCTTGCTTAGGTTTTATGTTCTAACTACATCTAAGGTCATATAAGAACAGGATTCGAACCACCGAACTGTTGTCATATACATCCCATCTTTTCGAATTGTGTTTAACATTAATTGGTGGATATAAGAAATCCTGGAAATCCGCGAAAACGCGGAGGTCTTTCATCTCTGATCTAAACAATTTAACACTTTAACAAATAACATCAAGTACAAGTTAGAACATTACATGTTATACATACAGATATTCTATGGGATATAATTGAACATTTATAAGATAATCAAGGCGGCATAGTGCTGGGGGTTCCATAGTTTGTGACATCAAAGTCATATAAAATATATAGAAGTATACATGCATCATGCAAGAGTCCTTAAGGCTCAACGTTGTCTGTGGATAGGAGAGGTGTTTTGGTGAGGCATAATGGTTGAGATGAGATACTTGTCTGTGGACGGGAGAGGTGTTGTGATGAGGCATAATGTTTGAGATGAGATACTTGTCTGTGGATGGGAGAGGTGTTGTGATGAGGCATAATGGTTGAGATGAGATATTTGTCTGTGGATGGGAGAGGTGTTGTGGTGAGGCATAATGGTTGAGATGAGATACTTGTCTGTGGATGGGAGAGGTGTTGTGGTGAGGCATAATGGTTGAGATGAGATACTTGTCTGTGGATGGGAGAGGTGTTGTGATGAGGCATAATGGTTGAGATGAGATACTTGTCTGTGGATAGGAGAGGTTGTGATGAGGCATAATGGTTGAGATGAGATACTTGTCTGTGGATGGGAGAGGTGTTGTGATGAGGCATAATGGTTGAGATGAGATACTTGTCTGTAGATGGGAGAGGTGTTGTGGTGCGGCATAATGGTTGAGATGAGATACTTGTCAGTGGATGGGAGAGGTTTTGTGGTGAGGCATAATGGTTGAGATGAGATACTTGTCTGGATGGGAGAGGTGTTGTGATGAGGCATAATGGTTGAGATGAGATACTTGTCTGTGGATGGGAGAGGTGTTGTGGTGAGGCATAATGGTTGAGATGAGATACTTGTCTGGATGGGAGAGGTGTTGTGATGAGGCATAATGGTTGAGATGAGATACTTGTCTGTGGATGGGAGAGGTGTTGTGGTGAGGCATAATGGTTGAGATGAGATACTTGTCTGTGGATGGGAGAGGTGTTGTGGTGAGGCATAATGGTTGAGATGAGATAGAATGTTGCCTATTTTAGGTGTGTATTTTTAGTTCTTGCCTTTCCCTTTAATTTGATTATTCTGGATCGAGATTACCAGATGCTATTTTGGTCCTTGAAGCTTGGAAATTCCCATAGTCAGAAAAGGGAAATATGGTTTATATACTAGAGACACAGTCTCTGTCAGTAGGCCCCCTCAGTTTGGCTAGCTGGGAGACTTGGTGGGATACACTTTCCTGAATCTGGTGCAATGGCTTGCAAAGTTAAGCTTTACTTAGGTTTACTTAGGTCTTTACTGGACGACGGTCATTAGACCAGGACCTGTATATCCAGATCATTGTCTGATGAATCTGGAGAGGTGTCATTTCCAGCCCGGTCTAATGGCCCAAGCTCAGGGCTGCCTCATAATTATATACAATATCTTGATCCCTCCAGTGTTTGTCAATCCTTCGTTCAAACGCCTTAAAACTTGGAGCCTCCACAATATAACTTGGAAGGCTGTTACACACATTGGTAACGCTTTCAGTAAAGAATAGTTGCCTGCAGCGGGTTCTTGTCCTTCTCTTGTAAAGCTAGTATGGATGTCCTCAAGTTGGCCTTCGGTTCGGTCCTGCCATGGACATAACTGGAGAAGCTGCTGAATCATACACCCCTCGTATGATTTTGAATGTATCAATCATCTCCCCACATAAGCTGCGGTAAGCCAAAGTTGGGAGTTTGAGACATTTTAACGTCTCTGGATAACAGAGATCCTTTAAACCTGGTACCATTCTAGTAGCTCTTCGTTGACCACACACAGAAGACTTATGAGAAGATTGTAACTGACAGAACCAAATGCTTTCACGAGGTCAAGAAACGTTAGAGTGTTTTGGGCTAATTGCGTTTTCTGGGTGATATCATCGATCATAGGTTATCCAGTCTGAATCAAATCTGAGAAGATACTCATTGTGTTGAGCGTCCTAATCTGAACTCGTTTTGGCACGTGAGTGTTGCATTATGTGAAACAAATTTAGATATATTACTTGCTTAGTAATGGGCCATCCAACGTTATCAACATGTTCAGCGTAGTACAAAGAGGACTACTTGTCCAGCACCCCCAGTCTCTCAGTAGTACACATCAACATTTTACTATTGACCCAGATGGGGTGTCTGAATGAGTAGAGTGCCCGCCTCCCGCTTTGGTAGGTCATGGAATTCGAACCCCCAGGTTCGAACCCTGGATAGTTAAATCAATAACTTCAAAATGTATACTTGGTCACTACCTAGGCCTAGCCTAGCATTCGGCATTACTAGGATAGGGTTAGGAGCAGTGGAATGAGGAAGACCAATTGTCCACGATTGAAAATTCAGAACTGCCTACCCCAAATTTCTAATTTGGGTACTCAAGTGAAAAGAAATGGTGTACTTTTCAACAACAAAAATTGTGTACTTTCCAAATTTTGTTGAGATGCGAAATAATACTTTTGTGGACCCGGAAGTGACGTCACAGATCTCGCGTTCGGGTTCGAATCCAGGTGGCGCCACCACAGGAGCAGTCCCCTGTTCGCGCGCAAATTACCCATGTTGACGAACAACATGAACAATGCAAAGTATTGTAAAATATTCCGATATATGGCATAGGGGGAATGCAAATGTTCTATTACTGATCAGTGTACGTGACCAGGCGCATGTATGTATATATATGTATGGGTTGGTGGTGCCTGACTGGGATGTAAATAGACATAGTGGTGCTGGCAGGTCTGGGTGTGATTGCACTCAGGGCCTACCCCTTCTGCTGGGATAGGGATGACCACACTCAAAAGGTCAAGGTTGGTGGTGGCCATGGGGGCATACAGTTGTACTGGTATCCATGGGGACCAGGAATGCAGTAGGGTAAAGAACCCGATGAGCAGCGCGGCCGAGAAGACCTGGGCACTTGGGCCAGCCGACTGGAAGTAGCGGATCGCTTCGTGGAGGAGTTCCACCGTTAGGGGCGGGGCTTGTCGAGGGACGTGTAGAGACGATCGGGCCACGCCTCTCTTCAAGACGGAGACCTGGTACGTGTCAAATGCGGCTGGGAAGCCTCCCATGAGACGGACCCAGGTTCGGGCCCCGCTGATGTAGTTGTACACCGCTGAGGGTGACCTGAGCTCGTCATTGAGGGAGGTGGTCAGCGGCATCACGTGGAACTGGGAGGGTCACCTCGGGCCGTAGCGGTGGTCCCGGGCGTGTTGTAGGTAGCGCGCCACCTAGCGGGTCTTGTTTCACCATGTCCTTGGCCATTTTGTGTATGGCCGAAAGGTACTCATGCCAAGTGCTCTCCCCGAGGCCGACCCTACCCTTACGGTCTCCGCGAGTTACAAAGTGATGAGGAAGAAGGGGCTTCCTACCTCTTCGCTTCTTGCTGTGTGATCCGTTTGAGTCTAGTATGTCACTGATTACTTCCCGGTGACGTGAGTAGTCCTCATCTGATGAGGAGGATCGGCATCTATCCTTGCTGTGGGGCGGTTTGTGTCGTTCCTTTTCCGCTAGCGGGGCGCCGGTCCTCCTCAGACGACGAGCGGGCCGGACTATAGCGTTTTTTGTGTCGCGAGGTGTGCCGTTCGCTTTGTGGTGTTGATGTGGAGGCAACGGACGATTCCCTGCTAGATGAGCGCCTCCTCTTCTTTTTGGTAGTTTCCATTGCTGCCATGTGCTCGAGCATGGTCTTGTTGACCTCCGCCTGCTGTACCAATGTGTCCGCCAGTGACTGCTGGAGCAAGGTGATCTGGCGATCTGACATGTTTGGGTCTGTGGATGTGGTGTCTGCAGTGGTGTGAGTCTGTTGTGTCCGTGCAGGCATTGGTTGGTCGATGGTAGTCTTCGGGCAGACACGTTGTCGTGTTGCTGGCAGTGCAACATCTGTTGCGGCGTCCATGCCGGCAGTGGCGGCTGTAGGTTTTGCGGTGCGGTGTTGTCTCTTGGTGCCGCGCGGCATCGTCGTGAACAAGCCGTGAGGCTGAGGGAACGTGGTGTGTGGAGAGGAGTAAGGTGGTAGTTGTTGTAGGTCCAGCGTCTGGAGGCAATGTGGTATAAACCAGGACCTGATGGCTCATCATCGACCCGAAGTGACGTCACAGATCTCGTGTGGCGAGATGTGGTTCCATGGGGGTCCGGCAGGGGGTGTGGATGCATTCGGGTTCGAATCCAGGTGGCGCCACCACGGGAGCAGTCCCCTGTTCGCGCGCAAATTACCCATGAAGAACAACATGAACAATGCAAAGTATTGTAAAATATTCCGATATTTGGCATAGGGGGAATGCAAATGTTCTATTACTGATCGGTGTACATGACCAGGTGCATGTATGTATATATATGTATGGGTTGGTGGTGCCTGAGTGGGATGTAAATAGACATAGTGGTGCTGGCAGTTCTGGGTGTGATTGCACTCAGGGCCTACCCCTCTGCTGGGATAGGGATCACCACACTCAAAAGGTCAAGGTTGGTGGTGGCCATGGGGCCATACAGCTTGTGGTGGTGGGCAGACCACTGGTATCCATGGGGACCAGGAATGCTGGATCCCTATTGGTAGGGACAAGAATGCTTGATTCCCATTAGGGGAAAGGGGTGGGGTGATACACTACAATGAACCGATCTAACTATATAAATAATAACCCAGAGGGCTGGACTCTCTTCTTCTTTACACTTTACTCTCTTCCTTTCTTTTGTCTGTATTGATTTCACCATAGCCTGCCTACACAGCCACAGATTCGAGCATTAGACTTTTCAGTATGTTACAAGCACCATGTAGCACTATATTGATCTCATGAATATCACTAGATATATTGAGTTCACGAATATCACTAGATATATTCCATACACAAACTTGAATGCAATTTTAATGTAAAAGAAAAAGACCATAAAACTCACGTGCAGCAGGTTGGTATGTGCCCGGTAGTCCAGGACCTGTCAATTTACATGATACATTTATTAGAACAATTATCAGTCAAAGCAATACACATGTTGATAATGAAAGCAAAATATCCCACAATTTCAATGGCCCATTTCAGATAACATGACCTACATTCACAGTCAAATGAAGCAAAGGAGCCGAGCTCAACATCATGAACCACACGTAGTTTCTCTGGCGCCTCACTCACCAAACATGAAGAAAGCAATGCAAAAGAAATGTGAGTCTATTCCACCTGCAGTGAATGAGATAATGAGAAGTCACCACCTAGCTGACTTTCAAATTTAAGTTTTCCATAATAGACGTGCACAAAGCACCAGACGCCTCTATCTGCAGAATTGGATGTTTGGAATCATCGTAGTAAGCTTACTACCAATTCCATATGCGCTGGGAAGTAACACTCGATCTGTGAGATAACTAGTTGTTCAGTGCTGAGTTAAACAAGTCATACAGTTTAAATATTCATTTCTAAATTATTTTTTTTACTAAAAGATTTTATTCAGCGAATAATGTCTTTTGTCAGTGCCAGAACACTGGTCTTCCGGCCGTTCATTACAATTTGTTGGTACATAAATGACAATATCAGTTGCAATAATAACCACATGAAAAACCTGTTCGATAATAGAAGCATAGTATAAATTGACTATTTGTCGTAATAGTAACTGCATGCAATTCCAGTTCAACATATGCATTATGCACTTGGTGAGCATGCATCAATAAATGTACAAGATGACTCTGGAATTGTATTTAAACACTTCTTTCTTCCTTTGCTTTCTCTCTTCTTTTTTTAAAAAGATATAACATATGTCCAATACACATATATATATTATATTGTAAATATGCAAATCAGTGGATCCAATCACCAATACCAAATGCGGAAACCTACCCATTTTTTAATCCCATCACAAGTGTTCCGTTCTGAGTGGCCTAATGATGGGATCGAGGTCTGAGATTGCAGTGGGGACTTACATCAGAAATTAATTCTCTTTATTTGGAATAACAATTAGAGTAAAGCTGAATGTTGAATGTCTTTCAGCAATTGACAAAAAGTGAGCCAACACATTTCGGAGTCATTGTCCATGATGTGCGCAACATGGGTAATTGATATCGCGAGACTGTGTATTTCCCATTGACCTGAACGACTTTTGGTGCCACCTATATTCTTGATTCTGAACTAACTCAATGGTTGTCGATTGACCCGCCACCTACTGTAGATTCCTTGAACTCAATACTACGCAGTTACTGAAAACTGCGCAGTAGATTTAAAATGTGACCATTGGCGCCACCTATATATTTCTTGTGAACTACGATTTGGCCGCTACTGACCCGCCACCTACTGTAAATTCAGAGCAAGCCTATAACGCAGTTACGAAGTCTAGACACTTCGACCTTAGCTTTTCAATTGATCGGATGTGCTACTTTCCTGTAGATTTGCCATCCCACCCACCCAACTAATGACATAGATCGATAGGGTTAAGTGCCTGAAATCCTCGAACTTATCATCATTTCTACTTTGAATCTTAATGTAACAAGCTAAACTAGTAAGAATAAATGCCGCTATATATACAACTGTCTCGTGTTTGTTCAATTATTTCAAGATGGACCATACTGGGCAAGCTCGCCTCAACAGATTTGCTGACTAATAGCATGCTCTAGAAAGCTCCACAGGTGCTCACCCACCAAGTAACATGCCTAGCTTACTATTTTGATTTCTCTAATACCCATGCTACTACCGCAGTACTAAAGGACCTGCTTCACCCACCATTCACTCCATACGCGTCTAACAATAAAGAACCGCTTATATAAGCCGAGCGTTGGGCCTCATGTACCAGCTATTGTCCACCGTTAGAGCCCAGCAACTGTTCAAATGCTTGATGCGCGAAAAGGAAGAAAGGCAAGGCGGGGGTGGAAAGAAAGGCGTTTTATTAACGCCTCAAGAACAGAGCATACAGAGACAGAGAAATAGACAGGCTCATGAGGAGCAATGCAATGAAAGGGTTCATGAGGAGCGAGAATAAATGCTCATGAGGAGCAATGCGATGAGGGGCTCATAAGGAGCAAATAGGAATGTAAGGAGATAGGAATGTTCAGGCAGAGTTAAGGTTGTATATGATGAGTGTCAATGTCTGTGGATGTTCAGTGAGGCTTCGCATTACGACCCATGTTGCAAACGAGTGCTGCTTTCTTTTCAGACCTTATTCAGTTTTTCATTATGTAACAAACTGCAATAGTCCAAATCACGTAAGATTCTGTACAAACCAGAATAATTATTATTTGACTGATATCCTAGACGTACTACACAATTGTCGTGAAATTGTGTTCCATCACCAAATCTTTGTTACAGCTAAGTTAACAACATACATTACTGAATGCATTATTGTAGAATCTCGTAATATTCTTACCCGATGCATTATGTTATGTGTAGAACATCTCCCCATATAGGTATTGCCAGAAGACAACTTGTAACAATTTATATTAAGAGAACTGCTTACTTGTTACGATATTTAACAGATGTGACTCCTTTCCACGGATGCCCTGTGTATATGGCACAATTCTGAAGATGTATTCGGTGTTCGGCTGAAGTCCAGTTTGTGTGACCATGAAGCTGTCCTGCTCGCTGTGAGGTATCCGTTTACCTTCTTCGTAGAATGGGTCGGAGGTATCTCTAAATTCAATTCTGTACTCAGCTGCTGCAGGCTTCGAAGGGAAGATTTCCAAAGTAACACTCGTAGGTTGTACAGTAGTCTTCTTTGGTGCTGGTGCAGGTTTAGATGCTAATGAACAATCAGAACAGTTGCATGATTGAATCAAATCGCTACGGTTACCATATTTGTCTGCAGTAATTTCTACTGCGGAGCGATTGTTTGCTGTAATCTTCATCCCATGAAAATTCAACTCAATGTCATAAGCAAGCAAAGAGATGCAGTTAATGTCATCCATGTATCTACAACAATGACAACGATGGGGTGAACAAAAAGCAAAATTGGAGAAATTTGAGCTTTCGGTTTCTAAGTAAAATTTGCAGAATTGTTTGGAAATGTTATTTTTATCATCTAATCTTCTGAGCATATCCAATAAATCTTACTAAGCTCTATATTCATACAAATAAAAGATGATACTATGTAGGGCTTATTATTTACTAATTGGTTTCATTGCAATTGTTTGGATAATGTTATTCATTGCTGATAGATTATCAGAAATGCTCATTATGTACATTTGCATTAAGAAGAGACGTAGGAAATATGAGATTAAACATGTGTTAAACAACAGGCTTAGTAAAAACCAGCATTAATTCAAGTGGTTTTCATCGTCCTTATTTTCAAACCGTACTAGATGTTAGCCTTAGATTCAAAATAATAGACATCATGGCTCTGAAATGATATCATTCATTTAACAAATAGCAGGGGTTATGTTCTAGACGAGGTCTTATGATGATTAAAATATATCATGTGAATTATTGCAATAGCAAGTTACAATCACCACTTTACACTTCTTGATTTCAGTAATACCAATGTGCCATATATAGATATATTCCATACAAAATCTTGAATACAGCTTCAATGCAAAAGAAAAGAAAATGATAAAACTCACGCACAGTAGGTTGGTACGTGCCCGGTCGTCCAGGACCTGTCAATTTACGTGGTCATTAGCGATATAGCGATATAGCGAATGGTAGACAGGAAGTGTGAACACTTATTTGTCTCTCTTTTTTTTTTTGGTACATTAGTTGTCCCAAGCAGGGGAAATCCCAGTCACATTGGTCGATAGAAATCCCGAGCCTACACTTTTACCGACCCAAGGGCTTTTTAACCTCCCACACCACATAGACATGGTATGAGAGCAACCGGCCTTTGATGACGCTGTAAGTCATACACAGCGGTGGAAATCCAAATTGGCAGAGCTGGGGGCACGGGGAATCGAACCGCCAACCCTCAGATTAGGAGTCTGACCTAGAAAAAAGTCAGACACTCTAACCACTCCGCCACAGTTAGTTCAAATAGTTAGTTATCAGTCAAAGCAATACACATGTTGATTATGAAAGCAAAATATCCTACACTTGGAGCAGCCTCTTTTCAAATGCATGGCCTTCATTCGCCATCAAATGAAGCAAAGGAGCTGAGCCCGACATCATGAACCATGTGTAGTTTTTATTGTACCTCACTCACCAAGCATAACGAATACAATGTGTACAGAGTTGTGAGAATATATTTCACCTGCAGTGAAGAAGATAATATGAAGTGTTCGTCTGGCTGATGCTTAAATAGCAAATAACTTTGCATAATGGATGGGCATACAGCACCGTACCCATCTCTCCAGAACTGCATGGTAGTGAGCCCGATACCAATTCCATGTGGACCAGAAGCCAAGAGCCCCTATATGAGATTAAGCTAGTCGTTCAGTGCTTAGTCGAATGACAGAATATCAATTTTTTAGATAATCCTTTCTGTTTAATGGATGAATTCTTTTTATTTGGAATATTAGTCATGGGATAAGCAGAATGTCTTCTGATGGACAAGAGGTGAACTAACATACACTGGACTCAAAGTCATTGCTGAAGCCACACCTTACTCTGCAGGCGCTGCTTGTCTTCTGATGGACAAAAGGTGAACTAACACCCATTAGACTCGAAGTCACTGCTTAAGCCACACCTTACTCTGCAGGCCCTGCTTGTCTTCTGATGGACAAAAGGTGAACTAACACCCATTAGACTCGAAGTCACTGCTTAAGCCACACCTTACTCTGCAGGCGCTGCTTGTCTTCTGATGGACAAAAGGTGAACTAACGCCCATTGGACTCGAAGTCATTGCTTAAGCCACACCTTACTCTGCAGGCGCTGCTTGTCTTCTGATGGACAAAAGGTGAACTAACGCACATTGGACTCAAAGTCATTGCTTAAGCCACACCTTACTCTGCAGGCGCTGCTCCATCAGACTTTCCAAATAACAGCATGCCATTCGAAGCTTCACTACTGCCCGCCCTCCCATCTAACAGCTTGTCCTGTTATTTCCAGCCCCATCACACTGTCCTTCCCGCGATACCATTGCATGACTAATGGCACTTCTTCAGCCACCCATAACTCCAATATATAAACCGAGTATTTAAAGTTAATTTCCAGCTATATTGTCTACCTGTAGAACCAATCAACTGGCCAAATACAAAATGCACTCGCATATCACTACTGGTTTCATTTAATACCCTATTCAGTTTTTCATTATGTGACAAACTGCAATAATAAAAATAATGTTAGATTTGTTGTAACCCAGAACAATAATTATTTGACAATAGATACTAGATATACTGCACAATTGTGATGCTATTGTGTTCCATAGCCAAAGCTTTGTTATACCATTACATTATTGTATCTACTGCATGACCTTAGGGCTTGGCGCTATAGCTACCTGATTAAATTATACCATGATTAAGCCATGTGTGTGCATATAACTATGGCCAGAAGTCTAGAAAAACAGAAGATCAGAAGAATTATTTATTCGAATAAACAATATAACAAAGAAACTAGCAAGCAGACGCAGGGCTGTGTGATGACTTGTCAGCGCTCAAAGCAGAATTACTAATTACCAGGTGGTTCCTAACCATCTAACTACCAGCACTCCAATATAGAAGACACGCAGCAAACTATGTAACACTGAACTTGTCCATGACCAATATACAACTTGTAACAATTTATATTAAGAGAACTGCTTACTTGTTGTGACATTTAACAGAGGCGACTCCTTTCCACGGATGCCCTGTGTATATGGCACAATTCTGAAGATGTATTCGGTGTTTGGCTGAAGTCCCGTTTGAGTGACCATGAAACTGTCCTGCTCGCTGTGAGGTATTCGTTTACCTTCTTCGTAGAATGAGTCGGAGGTATCTCTAAATTCGATTCTGTACTCAGATGCTGCAGGCTTCGAAGGGAAGATTTCCAAAGTAACACTCGTAGGTTGTACAGTAGTCTTCTTTGGTGCTGGTGCAGGTTTAGATGCTAATGAACAATCAGAATAGTGGTGTGATTGAAATAGGCAGGTAAAGATATTATATTTGTCTACAGTGATTTCTATTGTACCGTTATTATATCATGCAGTCGCCATTAACTAGAAACTCAATTAAAAGAATCGGTAGAATTGTTTGGAAATGCTATTTCTATTGTCTACTCTTTGAAGCATATTATTTGAATCTTACTATTATATATTCATACCAATAATGGGTGATGCTATATATTACTTATACATTTTATGGTATTGAAATTTGATTACTGGCTATGTTGTCTACCTCTAGAGCCAATCAACTGAAGTTCAAGACTTTTCAATTCAAGACTCTTCAGGCCCCGTACTGACCCTGTGAGGCTCATGGCAATTAATGAACTATTTGCAGCGTTTCCCGATCTGCCAGGAGGTGCAGAGGAACGATCTACCACAGTTCTCTCCAGGGTAAGCTCAAAACGCCGGCACTCCAATATTCTTCTTCTTGAAGATTTATACTGCCTACCATGGATAAGTCTGAATAGACTTGCTTTCACCATTAGCCAGTTTGTCGGGAGAAAGTAGTGTGATGCCTACATCACACGCGAATCAATACTTTTACTGAACCACAGGATTTTTAACCTCTCACACCACATAGATATGGTATGAGACCAACTGGCCTTTGATGACATCGTAAGTTATACACAGCGGTGGAAATCCAAATTGGCAGAGATGATGGCATGGGGAAACGAACCACTGCCCTTCAGATTAGGAGTCTGACCTAGAAAAAGGTCAGACACTCTAACCACTCCGTCACAAAGAATATATAGGAGATTGAGACGCCAATAAAGGAGCAAAGTCATACTTGAATGATTTATATTGAAATGTAAACTGCTTACTTGTTTTGACATTCAAGTCGGGTGATGCCTTTCCCCGGACACCATGTGAGTATGGCACAATTCTGAAGGAGTAGCTGGTGTTGGGTTTGAGTCCAGCTTGGGTTACAATAAAGCTGGGTTGCTTGCTGTGTAGTACTCGCTTGTCCTCTATGTAGTACACATCTTTACCATCAGTGTACTCGATCCTGTACTCGTCTGCTGCAGGCTTTGAGTGGAAGATCTCCAAAGTAACAGCATTAGATGTGATCTGTTTCTGCTTTGGAGAAGTCATGATGTGAGGCTGAGCTGTGAATGGGCAACAAGAGATGTGAATGTAAACGAGTTGGTTGTTGATAATGTGCTATATTGTGACCGTTCTGTTGTTTGGTGATTGTTTTCCAGATCCCATATGCCCGGGAACACATGTTCGACCTATGCATTCCTTTATATTTTTACTATAGGGCTTGCCGGTCAGCCACGATAATGCTAGGTGGCGCTTGTGTACTATCAGTTCATACTCTTTGTGCACTATCGATAAGGCCAGGGGACCATGCTAACAGGAACCCCCTCGGTGGAGAAAATCAGGGGACCAGACTACTCGGCATCTCAACATGATTCCTATTGCACATCGTTCAGTGAAAAAGAGGAAACAGTCAACAATAAACAAAACCCTTTCTCCCAAGTCTTAAGGGACATCTGATCAAAGTAAGTTTAATTATGCTGCTGTCTTAGATATGGGCGACAATATTTAGCACAATTTTAGTTAGCATAGCATACATAAATAAAGAACAATGATTCCAAGTGAGCCGATACAGAATGATAGTACACAAAGAGTATGGACTGATGGTACACATGTGCCACATAGCGTTATCTCGAACGGAAAGCCCTATTCATTATATGCCATATAATAATTATCTTAAGTAGCATCATTAGGCTAAATAATGAAATTGAATTTGAATATACACTATTAGATCTTCAATCCAATGCCTCCGTGCTAAAGGATCCACATTTTACTTTGGACACTTTTCTG
Source organism: Branchipolynoe longqiensis (assembly GCA_030323885.1). NCBI lineage: Eukaryota > Metazoa > Annelida > Polychaeta > Phyllodocida > Polynoidae > Branchipolynoe > Branchipolynoe longqiensis. Next base: position 1,175,802 of record CM059202.1, read on the forward strand.
TGGTGGTGGAGGGGGGTACATTTGTGACCATGTTGATTAAATGACAAAACAAAATTAATGCTTGTTGCTATCTAGCTTGGTGCCAAGCATTACTAGGATAGGGAAAGTACTTATTTGTTCAGTAGCAGGATAATGTGACTCGGTGCCGGCAGCCTGGTCTCTCAGTGAGGCAGCACTATAAAGTCACTACGAGTGTGCACTGTCACAAGTCGGGACCCATCCTAATATGACGTTAGATGTTGTCACGATGTAAAACCTCAACAAACAATGGTAACTGAATGGTTTCTTAGTTGCTACTCTTCCACAGCATTCCTGCACCTATCAGCCAATCACATTTAAGAACTTTTTAAGACTTTTTAATACCAATTTACAAACAACTTAAAACCTATCTTCATGGCAGATGACATGTAATATTTAATTAAATATTAACAGAAATGGGTGAGGTGATGTAATCTATGGATCTCTATAGCGAAATAGCGAATGTTAGACAGGAAGTGTGAACACATATCTGTCTCTCATTTTTGCTTGAGTTCAAGTAAATAAGCAACACAAGGAGTAATTAGTAGCATGTGGTGACTAAGGGGTCAAATTTCCCTGGATCATCAGCCCATGCTTTTTCTAATCTGTTCTTGAATGAATTTATTGACTCGGCATCAATAACATTTTGTGGGAGACTGTTCCATATATTTATGATCCTGTTTGAGAAACTATGTTGCCTTAACTTTGAAATGGCTCTGGGTTTTACTAGTTTGAGAGTATGGCGCCGACTGCCATCTCTTTTATTCAAGGTGAAAAATTGGTTCATATCTATTTCATCAAAACCTTTTATAATTTGTAATATTTCAATTATGTCACTTCTTTTCCTTCTGTAGGAAAGGGTAGGAAGTTTCAATTCCCTAAGCCTTTGTTCATAAGGTAAGTCCTTTATAACTGCAACTAATTTTGTAGCATGTCTCTGAACCTTTTCGATCTCCAGAATATCTTTCCGAAAAATTGGGCTCCAAATATGTGGACAGTATTCCAAAATTGGCCTAACAAGAGACTTAAATAGAATGAGAAAATTGTTCTTGTTGAGGCGATGGAAAGTTCTTTTAATTATTCCTACTCTCTGGTTAGCATTTGAGATGATAGTCCTCATGTGTTTCTGAAAGGAGAGTTGGGAGTCGAAGGTTACGCCCAAGTCCTTTTCATAGCTGTCTTGTTGCAGGACAGTGTTCTTCATATTATAGGCATAATGAGGATTATTTTTCCCGTAATGAATAATTTTGCACTTCTTTTCATTGAAGGGCAATTGCCATTTCTCGGACCATTGTGCGAGTTTCAGAATATCCTCTTGCAAGAGATTTTTATCTCTTACATATTTATGGCTCGAAAGACTATGTGGACAATCACTTTGCTGGCCAGTCTAGTCTGATATATAACGGGTCTGCTACAGGTTTGCATTATTAATCCTTTACTTGAAAATATATAGGTGTGAAACCGCATCCATCTGAATAATTAGGAATAATTAAAAGAACTTTCCATCGCTTCAACAAGAACAATTTTCTCATTCTATTTAAGTCTCTTCTTAGGCCAATTGTTAAACTGAGTCAATTATTATCAAAGTTGTTCTAAGCTAAAGTAGAGAGGGTTATAATTGTCAATATTCAACAGATATTGTTAGCTCACTTTAAGACACAGATACTCTATATCGCATTTTTGTGTAAATAATTCTGAAGTGAACAAAAATGGCTGGAAGACCACTGCTTCCGCGCCGACAAAAAGAATCTATTCAGTAGAATAAACATATTTACCAGCAACAACATGTGATGTATTTAACTCATGTATACAAACAAAATTTAACTTTAAGTAAAACATTGATTACTTGTGTTGATGCTAATTGTCGGTGACTCGCTTCCCCGCTTGAACATCAAATATGACACAACTCTGAACGCGTAGGTAGTGCTTGGCTGCAGTCCATCTTGAGTGACCTTGAAGCTACTCTGTGTACGATGCGGCACCCTTTTGCCATCTTGGAAGAATGTGTTTGCAGCTTCGGTATATTCAATTATGTACTCGTCCGACGCAGGAATTGTAGGGAAGATCTCCAATGTAACAGATCTAAATGTGACGTGATCCTTTTGAGGCGCCTTAACTGCAGGAAACATTAACATGCTGCCTGTAAGGAAATAATGAAAACATATCAAGCTAAGCTAAACGGCTATGAAAGTAACTTTCCTATCAACTTCAACGGACAACTTTGCATCCAGACCAATCTTGTCCTGACCGAGCAGGTTTCCTGTCATCAGTGTGACGATAAAATGAAAAAGTTCAATTGTGCATTGAAAAACTTTGCACATGACTAGGGTTCACTCATCGCAGGTGTCGCTGAAGACAAATACAATTGTATTGCACAATGATTGTTACATAATCGTGTTTATCTTTGCACTATTATATAATACAAATAACCATTTTCTCTTGTGAATGGAAATTAAAAATAAACGCAATGGTAAAATTCTGCAATCCAAAAATATTGGCTGATATCATATAACTAGGTTTAGGAGCTTATGGTGGGTTTAATCTCTTGTTTAAACATAGGTTCCATTGCCATGGTCAATTTTTAAGTGTTATATGAGAAGAAAGTAAATGTTAATAAAACTGACTCTAGTACAATGAATTATAACAGGTTTTCTTCAGAATATAATGTTGAATGCCACAACATGATCTCTGAATGGTTGAACTTTTTCTAAATAATTAGGTAGAGAACATTTGTGTAAAATAGAAATAAAATGAAATTATTTGATTAAATGCTTGACCTTTTGCAGACACTGGCTTAACTACTGTGTTATATTATAACCTATCTTCCGTTACAGCACAAGGTAGGGGGACCAGGCGGGGTGGTCGAATGAGTTGAGTGTCCCTCTCCCGTTTTGGTAGATCGTGGGATTCGAACCCATGGGTTTGAACACTGGTCGAGTCAAACCAATTACTTAAAAATTGATACTTGTCACTTCCTGGTCAGGAACTCCGCATTATTAGGATTGGGCAAGGACTAGTTAGCTCAGTATCAGGATAATATGACTGAGTGGGATATAGGGGGGCATGGTGCTGGTGGCCTGATTTCCCAGTGGGACAGCACTATAAAGTGAAAGTCCAACAACCAACAAACAGGGTAGAGGTAGTCATCCATGTTAAAATATTCCGATATTCGGCAAGGGGGGAATGCAAATGTTCTATTACTGATCGGTGTACGTGACCAGATGCATATATATATATATATGGGTTGGTGATGCCTGAGTGGGATGTAAATAGACATAATGGTGCTGACAGGTCGGGGTGTGATTGCACTCAGGGTCTACCCCTTCTGCTGGGGTAGGGGTCACCTCACTCAAAAGGTTGGTGGTGGCCATGGGGCCATACAGCTACTGGTGGTGGGCAGACCACTGGTATCCATGGAGACCAGGAATGCTGGATCCCTATTGGTAGGGCCAGGAATGTTTGATTCCCATTGGGGGAAGGAGGTGGTATGATAGTCTACAATGAACCCATGTAACTATATAAGCAATGAACCAGAGGGCTCGACTCTCTTCTCTTACACTTTACTCTCTTCCTTTCTCTTTGTTTGTATTGTTTTCCTAATAGCCTACGTACACAGCTACAGATCCGAGCATTAGATTCTACACATGGATGCCTCATTCTGCCCCACCACCCACCACACAAAGTAAGATAGTAACATGCAGCGACACAGACATGTCTAATCCCCCCCCCCCATACCGTGCACACTCGCACCTAGATAAAAGATTCACCCGGTACTTGTAGTACACGGGTGAATGACAATGTAGTCTAAATACGGGCGAAAATAGCTTTAGTATGGAACAGGGAGTAGAATGCCTGCCTCCAGTATCAAATGGATACTTATAGAGTTCGTGAAATGGGAGAGAATGCAAAAAGACAAGATGGCGGCCGTCGATTTCACTTTTAAATCTTATTAAACTAGATATTATATTATATTTTTCAACTCAAAGGTAGCGGGCTAATAATAAGACATATGTAAAGAATAATTGTTGCTTCTTACATTGTGAAATTAGGCTCACATTTCATTGACCCGCATTTTCGACCGTTTTTATATAGGGTTGGAATTCACCCGTGTACTGAGTACCGGGTGAATCCTTTATCTAACTCGCACCATGCCAGTCACCGTGTGTTAGTTGAAGTGTATATGGGCTGGACATCCCTCTGAATTATATCAAACCATCCTCCTCTGTACCACAACACACGCCAGATCTGGCTGTACTTGCCTTGTAAATCCAAGCGTTCATTTCAGTTCTACATATTTGTAAAATATGGAATTCAAGGCTATTTCAAGGCTTTTCAAGGCTGTTTTAAATAGCAATTCAAGACTATTTTCATTTGGATGTCAAAGGAAAAAACAATGGCGAATGGCAATTTCTGACTAAATTCACAAGGGTGGAGACAAACAAAACATGGGAAACTACAGGCCAATATCAATTCTTCAAACCCCAGGCAAGTTCATTGAAAAAGTGTTACATAGACACATCAATGAACACCTGGAAAAAAATGATATACTAAACGAAAGACAAGGGGGCTTCAGGAAACTGCACTCCACATCAAAAACAATAGCTAACCTAACAAATGACATAATGGCATCAATGAACCAAAAACAATTAGTTGGAGCCGCCTTCATTGACTTCAGCAAAGCATTTGACACAGTAGACCACAAAATACTACTGGAAAAACTAAAAACCCATGGGCATAAAATCCAACACTATGGATTGGATAAGATGCTACCTGAACAACAGGCAACAGAAAACAAAAATAAACAATACACTATCAGACAACCAACCTGTCACATGTGGTGTACCCCAAGGGTCAGTGTTAGGGCCACTACTCTTTATAATCTATATAAACGACCTTGAAAAATGGTTGCAAACTGAATGCCTCCAACTATATGCAGATGACACAGTCATATACGCAAATGGCACCACAGAGGAGGAGGTAATAACTAAACTAAATAAACTCCTACTAAAACTAGATGAGTGGTGTGAGTCCAACAAAATAACCATCAACACAAGCAAATCAAAAACAGTACTCTTCTCGCATAAACAAATGCCAGAAAGAAAACTACACTGTAAGTTAGGAAACCAAACACTAGAAAATGTAGACCATTACAAATACCTAGGCCTTGAGTTGGACAGCCAACTAAACTACAACCTATGTATAAATAAAATTATACAAAAAGTAAACCACAAACTGTGGCTATTTGCAAAGCTAAGAGACTACATGACACAAGAAATGTCAATAAAAATCTTCAAGGGCATGGTGCTCCCCTATTTTGACTATGGAGATGTAAACTACATGGGTGCGAGAAAAGAACTACTAAAAAAAATGCAAACACTGCAGAACAGAGCCCTAAAAATCTGTCTAAGAGTAGACAAGCTGCACCCAACCTATGACATACACAAAAGAACCAAAGTGAAACTACTAGAAAATAGGAGAATAATTCATTTGAAAACATTAGCATATAGCTATAGTCAAAACAGTAAACTTCTAACAAAACCACAAAGGGCTACTAGAGCAAATAATGCACCACTACTAAAGCAGACCAGAAGCCGAATAAAAGCTCATGAGAGAAGCACGCTGGAAATGGCTGCCAAGTTGTGGAATGCCCAAACGGTAAAGGAACGACAAATTCCTGACCTAAAAACTTACAAAAAATATCTGTGCAAAATAAGGCTAGGAAACCCCCAGTAAGCTGCACTGCAAAGGGGCATGTGATATGTCACGGCCCACCAGCGGGATGCCCAATGGAAGGTAACCATGCCAAAAGTAGCCAGATAACACACCACACAGCTACGTACAAGCCTATGATATGTAAATAGGAGTAGGCTAGTCTAGTAATAAGAGTAGAAAAAAAAAACATATATACCAAGAAAATCCAAAAAAACTAACATAGGCTACTAACCATACCAACCAATTATCTATCTGCTACTGAAATGCAGGCAATCAAATACCTTATCAGCAGCCACTGTGTGGTAAGATAACACCAACACTACAACTGGCCAGCATTGAAAACAAGCCTGGTCTCCCGGGCTTATATGCTATGGACAGTATAAATACAGCCTCAATAAAAAAAATAATAAATTTAAAAAAATTGGATCAGTGTGGACGGTTTAATGGAATTCAAGGCTTTTCAAGACTAATTACTCAAAATAGGTTAAATTCAAGGATTTTCAAGGCCTTCAAATGGGTCAAATGAAGTTCAAGACCTCTCAAGACTTTGCAAGCCTCGTATGGACCCTGCATATCAACACATTCGGTCAATTTTCAAGGCCTTTCCAGGGTAATTTGAAGTTGAAGGCCTTTTCAAGAAACACCTTAAAATTCCAGGCCTTTTCCAGATTGTGCGAACCCTGTCCCAGATAGCACACAGCCGTCGGCCGCTCCGGCGGCCGCTCCGGCGGCCGCTCCGGCGGCCCGACGTGGAAACCGCCATCGGGCCGACGTTGTTTTGTCCAACCTCCAGCCGTCGACTCGACGGCGGCTGCCGCCATCGCCCCGACAGCGGAAACTGCCGATGAGCCGACGGCGACAAAACGACGTCGCCCCGACGGCCCGAAGGCGACAAACGCCGTCAGGCCGACGTTGTTTTGTCCAACCTCCCGCCGTCGCCCCGACGGTGACACACGTACGCCGTCGGCCCGAAGGTCATCTTGTTTTTTTCCCCCGAGAAGACACTGTCACTCTAGTGTCAATACGTAAAGGTGCAAAAATATTAGTTTTATTCAAAATTAATAGAAATCGAGAACCCTAACCTTATAAATTTAATATAATCTTTTTGGTAACGATATTGTCTATATATGTGTACCAAGCGATTTGTTTCTACGTGGTGCTTTTGTAGATATATTTTCCTTTTTCTGTATGGGTTAGTGCTTAATTAAATACAGAAAAAGTGAAATATCTCTAAAACCACACCACATAGAAACAAATCGCTTGGTACACATATAGAAAACATCGTTACCAAAAAGATTATATTAAATTTACAAGGTTCGGGCTCCTGAAATCTATTAATTTTGAATAAAACCAATATTTTGCACCTGTACGTATTGACACTATAGTGACAGTGTCTTCTCGGAAAAAACCAAGATGGCGGTTCTTCGTCAACATTCGTACAGGGTAATTCAAATCGTATTAACACGAATAATTCCATTAATACGTCGTAATAAATTACAAAACTTTTACAAAATAATCTAAACAAATTAATAAACAAACCTGTTAAATAATTCCTTAAAATTCCTCCGATTTGTGGAGTTATTTGTTGAAAAAGAACGCTGCTCACCGATCGCATGTGTTCCGCTGGCGACTCGAGCCGGAAACCATATGTAACGAACTGCGCATGCGCGGATCAACACCGTCGGCCCGACGGTGGGCCGACGGTGGCTCAAAGTGGAAAGGGATTGATACCCAACGTCGGAACACCACCGTAGGCCCGACGGTGGCTCGAATGTGGAAAATGAATGCAAACCAACGGCGGCCCACCACCGTCGGCCCGACGGTGGGCCGATGGTGGCTCAAAGTGGAAAGGGATTGATACCCAACGTCGGAACACCACCGTAGGCCCGACGGTGGCTCGAATGTGGAAAATGAATGCAAACCAACGGCGGCCCACCACCGTCGGCCCGACGGTGGGCCGACGGTGGCTCAAAGTGGAAAGGGATTGATACCCAACGGCGGCCCACCGCCGTCGGCCCGACGGTGGGCCGACGGTGAAAAGTCGGTGGCGACGGTGCGACCAATAGCCAACGTCGGGCCGACGGCTGTGTGCTATCTGGGGTAGATGCAAAATGAGTTCAAAGAATAGGATTCATAGAAAAGAAAAAGGTTGGGCAGGGAACACCTGGAACTGTAAGCCCAAGTCACACCTACCCGGAGTAGCCCCAGATTTTAAGCCGGACCACCCCGGACCGCCCCGGATAAAATCGCTATTTTTGGTCGTTTTTGCCTCGCTCTCACACCTACCCAGATGAGCCACGGTCCACAACCACGGATTAGTCCCGGACCAGCCCCGGACTACTCCGGGATAGCCCGGAGTATAAAATGACCCGGACTGCCCCGGACGAGACAAGGACGACCCCCGGACACCACACAGACTACCCGGATGAGTCACGGATCACACACGGATGATGCCAGTTAACCCCGCTGCAATATTCCCCGCGTCGCCCCGGATGTTTTAAACATTTTAAAACATCCGGGGACGACCCAGCACTCCAAATATATCCAAACTTAGTTGATAATCATAAAAGTTCTTCTGATCTAAAATATAGTCGGTTATAGTTGTCAATGTGACGTATTTAACTTCAATATATAAACAAAAGTGAACTTTAAGTAAAACATTGATTACTTGTGGTTATGCTCATTGTTGGTGACTCCCCTGCCCGATTGCACTTCAAATATGACACAACTCTGAACGCGTAGGTAGTGCTTGGCTGGAGTCCATCTTGAGTGACCTTGAAGCTACTCTGTGTACGATGCGGCACCCTTTTACCATCTTGGAAGAATGTGTTTGCAGCTTCAGTATATTCAATTATGTACTCGTCCGACGCAGGAATTGTAGGGAAGATCTCCAATGTAACAGATCTAAATGTGACACGATGCTTTTGAGGCGCCTTAACTGCAGGAAATGTGGAAAAGAACGATGAAAACAACATATAAGGCTAATCTAAATAGCTTTGGTCAGGAATTGTCTGATCAACTTCCATGAACGACCTTGCATCCAGACCAATATTGTCCCATCTTCAGAGGGACAATAAAATGGAAAAAAGTTAATTTGCAAACATAAGAGGACGGGGTGAGGCCGGGGGTGAGGCTAAGTGTGTGGTGTGTGGGTAGGTGGGTGAGGGTAAGTGGGTGGTGTGTGGGTAGGTGGGTGAGGGTGAGTGTGTGGCGTGTGGGTAGGTTGTTGAGGGTGAGTGTTTGGGTAGGTGGGTGAGGGTAAGTGTGTGGGTAGGTGAGTGAGGTGAGGGTAATTGGTGGTGTGTGGGTAGGTGGGTGAGGGTAAGTGGGTGGTGTGTGGGTAGGTGGTGAGGGTGAGTGTCTGGGTGGGTGGTGTGTGGGTAGGTGGTGAGGGTGAGTGTCTGGTGTGTGGGTAGGTGTGTGGGTGGGTGAGGGTGAGTGGTGTGTGGGTAGGTGAGCGAGGTGAGGGTGAGTGTGTGGTGTGTGGGTAGGTGGGTGAGGGTGAGTGTGTGGTGTGTGGGTAGGTGGGTGAGGGTAAGTGTAATATATGTATCAGAGGTCAGAGGTCAGACCGGATAATCACTGATGAGGTCAGGTCAAGGAGTGTTCTAAATAAACAGTTACATTATGGCCCTGTCACACTACGACGTAATGACGTCAGCGTAGGGAGAACGTGAAGAACGTTGAACTTCTCGGCGTAGTATGCAAATTTGGGCAGAAGTTGAACGTGGATGCAACGTAGTGGACGAGAACGTAACGTCGGTAAAGCGTAGTGATACCGTCATTCAACGAGAGAGGACAACGTCACTACGTTCACGGAACGTTATGAACGTTATTCCATCGCCAGAAGAACGTTACGTGACGTTAGCCACGTCATGAGACGTTGAACGTACGTTGAATGCACGTTCTCCTGACGTTCTCCTGACGTTCTCCTGACGTTCTCCTGACCCCAGTTCCCATTAAGCCTCGTAGGCATTTGCACTCGGTTTAATGTGGGTCAACGTAGTGGAACGTAGTTGAACGTAGTGAGCAGCGTTGGAATAACGTCCGTTTAACGTCATTGACGTTCACTGAACGTGAACAGAACGTACGGCGAACGTAAACCCTTACGTTCGAGCTACGTGGAAAGTTTTGAACATGTCCAAAACCTTGACGTAACTCGACGTAACACGACGTAATGTGACGTAGCTCGACGTCATTCTAACGTCATTATGACGTAACCCAACGTAACGACGAAAAATGACCACGTTAGGCTCACGTTGGCTCGTTACGTCGTAGTGTGACAGGGGTATTACATAGCTCACTGTGTCAACACGTTGTTTGTGTGGTGTGTGGGTAGGTGGGTGAGGGTAAGTGTGTGGTGTGTGGGTAGGTGGGTGAAGGTAAGTGGGTGCTGTGTGGGTAGGTGAGTGAGGGTAAGTGTGTGGGTAGGTGAGTAAGGTGAGGGTAAGTGGGTGGTGTGTGGGTAGGTGGGTGGTGTGTGGGTAGGTGGGTGAAGGTAAGTGGGTGGTGTGTGGGTAGGTGAGTGAGGGTAAGTGTGTGGGTAGGTGAGTAAGGTGAGGTTAAGTGGGTGGTGTGTGGGTAGGTGGGTGAGGGTAAGTGGGTGGTGTGTGGGTAGGTGGGTGAAGGTAAGTGGGTGGTGTGTGGGTAGGTGAGTGAGGGTAAGTGTGTGGGTAGGTGAGTAAGGTGAGGTTAAGTGGGTGGTGTGTGGGTAGGTGGGTGAGGTAAAAAGGGTGGTGTGTGGGTAGGTGAGTGAGGGTAAGTGGGTGGTGTGTGGGTAGGTGGGTGAGGGTAAGTGTGTGGTGTGTGGGAAGGTGTGTGAGGGTAAGTGGGTGGTGTATGGGTAGGTGGGTAGGTTGGTGAGGGTAAGTGTGTGGTGTGTGGGTAGGTGGGTACCGGTAAGTGTGTGGTGTGTGGGTAGGTGGATGATGGTGAGTGTGTGGTGTGTGGGTAGGTGGGTGAGGGTAAGTGGGTGGTATGTAGGTAGGTGGGTGAGGCTAAGTGGGTGGTGTGTGGGTAGGTGAGTGAGGTGGAGGGTAAGTATGGGTGGTGTGTGGTTAGGTGGGTGTAAGGGGGGAGGTGTGTGCTGTGTGGTTAGGGGGGTGTAAGGGGAGGTGTGTAGTGTGTGGTTAGGGGGGGGTGAAGGGGTTAGAGGATTGTGGTATGGAGATGGAGGGGTGTAATGGGGGTGGGGGGTGGATGGTGTGTGGATAGGGGGCCGAGGGGTGTGGTGTGTGGTTAAGGGGGTGTAAGGGAGGTGGGTGGTGTGTGGTTAGGGGTAAAAGGGAGGTGGGTGGTGGGGGGGTGTAAGGGAAGGGTTAGGGGGTGTAAGGGAGGTGGGAGGTGTGTGGTGGGGTGTAAGGGAGGTGTGTGGGTGTGTGGTTATTGGGGTGTAAGGGACGGGTGGGGGGTGTGTGGTTAGGGGTGTAAGGTGGTGGGTGGTGTGTGGTTGGGGGTGTAAGGGAGTGGGGTGTGTGTGGTTAGGGGGGTGTAAAGGTAGTGGTGTGTGGTGGGGTGTAAGGGAGGGGTGTAAGGGAGGTGGGTGGTGTGTGGTTAGGTGGGTTGTAAGGGAGGGAGGTTGGTGTAGGGGGTGTGGTGGTGTGTGGAGGGGGGTGTAAGGGAGTGTGGTGGTGTGTGGTGTGGGGGTGTAAGGAGGTGGGTGGTGTGTTGTGGTGTAGTGGTGCAAGGGAGGTGGGTGGTGTGGTTGTGGTTAGGGGGTGTAAGGGGGAGTGGGTGGTGTGTAGGTGGGGTTAGGGGGTAGGGAGGTGGGTGGTGGTGGGGTTAGGGGGTGTAAGGAGGTTGGGTGGGGTGTGGTGGTTAGGGGGGTGTAAGGGAGGTGGGTGGTGTGTGTTGGGGTTAGGGGGTGTATTTAGGGGGGTAAGGGTGTGGTGTGTGGTGGCAGGGGTGTAAGGGAGGGGGGATGGTGTGTGGTTAGGGGGTGTAAGGGAGGTGGGTGGTGTGTGTTAGGGGGTGTAAGGGAGGTGTGGTTAGGGGGTGTGTGTGTGGTGGTTAGGGTGTAAGGGAGGTGGTGGGTGTGGTTAGGGGGTGTAAGGGAGGTGTGAGGTGTGTGGTTAGGGGGTAGGTGGGTGGGGTTGTGGTTAGGGGGTGTAAGGGAGGTGGGTGGTGGTGGTGGGTATGGAGGTGGGTGTGTGTGGTAGGAGGGTTGAAGGGGAGGTGGGTGGTGGTGGGTTAGTAAGGGAGTGTGGGAGGGTGTGTGGTGTGGGGTTAGGGGGTGGTAAGGGGAGGTGTGTGGTTGTGTGGTTAGGGGGGTGTAAGGGAGGTGGGGGTGGTGTGTGGTTAGGGGGGTGTTAGGGGGTGAGGTGGGTGTGTGTGGTTAGGGGTGTGGAGGTTAGTGTGTGGTAGGGGGTAAGGGAGGTGTGTGGTGCTGGTGAGGGCTGTAAGGAGGTGGTTGTGGGGGGTGAGGGAGGTGGGTGGTGTGTGGTTATGGGGTGTAAGGGAGGTGGGTGGTGGGTGGTTAGGATGGTGTAGTGAGGGGGTGCGAGGTGGGTGGTGTGTGGTTAGGGGGTGTGAGACCGGGTGTGTTAGGGGGTGTAAGGGAGGTGGGTGGTGTGTGGTTGGGGGGTGTAAGGGAGGTGGGTGGTGTGTGGTTAGGGGGTGTAAGGGAGGTGGGTGGTGTGTGGTTAGGGGGGTGTAAGGGAGGTGTGTGGTGTGTGGTTAGGGAGGTGTAAGGGAGGTGGGTGGTGTGTGGTTAGGGGGCTGACTTGAACATGGTGTGTGGCTAACACATTAAGGTTGAAGTGGGAAAACCCTGCGCGGAAATGATATCTGTTTCTGTTGCAACTTAGGAGCGGCTTTTTCATTGTACGCGCCAAAGAGTATTTAGAAAATATAACATGAATGTTCTCTAATATGAGTGTTCTCTCTATAAGTATCACTATCTATGTCCATTTAAATTGTTCACCAGATACTACAACACTCGATAGGGCATTATTATTTCCAGCATGATTTGAATGTAGGAATTTCTATTAGTAATAGATATTTAGGTCAGTTGGATTATATTTATTGGATTGACTATAGAAGGAAGAACAAAAAGCTGTGCATACCTGTGATGGTCTGATATTGTACACCTGGAAAAATTAAAATAGCAAAGGTATTTCAGTTAGTAGTTACTCTATCGCCATTGCCAGTTAAACCCGCCTGAATTACATAGCTGCACTTATAATTATATACCAACACGCATATCTTTCATTGTTCGTAAGATGTGAGAACTTTCAAACAGGGGACTACAATTACTTCCACTAGGATTTAAATGTAGCTATTTCCATCCCCAATATGTATTTAGGCTAATTAGAATATATTGATGACTGACAGTAATATACCAATGCAAAACAAATATATAACACAACAAGTGGAATGTTACTGGGTAGAATATACAACACCGAGACAAAACAAATATATAACACAACAAGTGCAATGTTACTGGGTAGAATATACAACGAGACAAAACAAATATATAACACAACAAGTGCAATGTTACTGGGTAGAATATACTACAAGACAAAACAAATATACCGGGTAGAATATACAACAACGAGACAAAACAAATATATAACACAACAAGTGCAATGTTACTGGGTAGAATATACAACAACGAGACAAAACAAATATATAACACAACAAGTGCAATGTTACTGGGTAGAATATACAACAACGAGACAAAACAAATATATAACACAACAAGTGCAATGTTACTGGGTAGAATATACAACAACGAGACAAAACAAATATATAACACAACAAGTGCAATGTTTCTGGGTAGAATATACAACGAGACAAAACAAATATATAACACAACAAGTGCAATGTTACTGGGTAGAATATACAACAACGAGACAAAACAAATATATAACACAAGTGCAATGTTACTGGGTAGAATATACAACACTGAGACAAAACAAATATATAACACAACAAGTGC
>CM059202.1:1189970-1228836 GCA_030323885.1 Branchipolynoe longqiensis
TGACGGCCCAACCACTGGTCCACAACTGGTTCCTCAAAGGCTGTGGTATGTGCTGTCCTGTCTGTGGGAAAGTGCATATAAACGACCCCTTGCTGCTTATCGGAAAGAGTAGCTAATGTGGCGGCAGCAGTGGTTTTCCTCCAAAGAAATATGTCAGAACGACCATATGTTTGACGTCCAATAGCCGATGAAACGAAAATCAATGTGCTCTAGAGGCGTCGTTAAATAAAACAAGCTTTTTTTTGTTGGATGATGGTGGGTTGTTGGTGAAACAGAGGCGCAGTCAGTGGGCGATAATAGGGGAGGAGCAGTCAGTGGACGATAATAGGGGAGGCTGCACGACGGTGCGGGGCCGAGTTAAGTAATCTCGTGTGGCATCGCGTGGTTTCGCCACAAATGTGAAGGGTTCGGCAGGCACTTCTCACCTCAGTAGGTCCTCCAGGTTGGGTGGGGGGAGAGGGGGGCGGGAGGGGGGGGGGGGTGGGGGGGGAGAGGGGTGCGAGAGCGGTGGGAGGGGGGAGGATGCGCATACATGATAGAATAAGCTAAAATAATAACAATAAAAAACGATAATGTGTTTAAAATACTGCTTTCAAATTTTTTTAAATAAATCCATATAAAATAAAAAATTTCCAGTTGGAGGTGGTACAAATATTTTCGGTTCTACTTATATATTGGTGTCCAACGTAAGCTAAGGAAAGTTTGTTTTATTTAACAATGCCTCTAGAGCGAATTGATTTTTATCATCGGCTATTCGACATTAAATATAAGGTCATCCTGACATATTTCTTTGGAGTAAACTCACTTCTGCCACATAGGCTTCTCTTTGCGATAAGCAGCAAGGGGTCTTTTATATGCACTTTCCCACAGACAGGACAGCAAATACCACAGCCTTTGATGAACGATTTGTGGATCACTGATTGGAACGGAAAATAGCCGAAACTGCAAATGGATGCGCTGAGAAGAATCGGTCCAATAACCCGAGACCTTCGGAGGTGGACACTCTACCGCCTGAGCTACGTCCCGCTCTGCCACGTGAGGAGTTGCTGAGGCGGTCTGTGTCGGTGTCGGTTCACGTGTGACGTCGGTGACTTGTTGGTGAAGGCAAGGCTGCTTTCGCCGAGATGAGCACAAAATGGCGCCCATCATTTACTCCCATTTCGCTTCATGTCCCGTCCCGCACCACGTGACCGGCCGCCTAGTTGGGCGCCGCCCCGCTAGGTGCGCTGATAGCGGCCTGAGCGCTGAGCACGCGCAGGCGAATGTCGTCTGCGTTAACGTCAAGGACGTAACAAGGACATAATTGATCAGACTTTTTTTTTTTAAAAGGTCCTTGACGACCGCCCACCCTCCATAACGACCCCTTCTGACGTCATCAACGTCAACGATGACGTCGCATACGTCGTGCTGAGAGGGTCGTCGTTCGTTGAGGCGGGAGACACTTGCAGGACACCGACTTCCGTCGTCTCCACCGCCCCTTGGCATGTATATCAAATTCCCCATTTATCGCCCACCCTCCGCCCGCACCCCCGCCCCCGCCTCCCACTCTCACCTCTCACCTCCCGCCTCCCTCCTCCCAGCTCCCTCCTCCCACTCTCCACCCCCGCCTCCCTCCTCCCACTCTCACCTCCCGCCTCCCTCCTCCCACCTCCCTCATCCCACCTCCCTCCTCCCTCTCCCCACCCCCTCTCCCCACCTCCCTCCTCCCACCTCCATCCTGCTCCCTCCCCCCACCGCCACGCCCCCGCCTCCTCATGTCCGTCTAACCTCCTCTACCTCCTCTCGCTCCCCTCATCACCTCCCTCCTCCCACTCTCCAACACCCTCCTCCACACCTCCTCCCCCCTACCCCGCGCCCCACCTCCCTCGTCCCTCCTCTCTCTCCTCTCCCCGACCCGGCCTCCCTCCTCCACCTCCCTCCTCCCTCCTCCCGCTCCCTCCTCCCGCCCTCCCTCCTCCCCCTCCCTCCCCCCAAAACCCGCCCTCCACCTCCTTCCCACCCCCACCCCCGCCTCCTGCCTCCTCCTCCCCCTCCCGCCTCCCGCACCCATCTCGCCCACCCCCACCCCCGACTCCCACTCTCCCGGCTCCCTCACCCTCACCCCTCCCCGCAACCCCCACCTCCGCCTCCGCCTCCTCCCTCCTTCCCTCTTATCATCCATCTCCTCCGCTCACCACCGGCTCTCCGCCTCCCGCTCCCTCTCGCGTCCCTCCTCCCACCTCCTCCACCCAAATACCCGCTCCCTCCTGCCTCCCCACCCCCACTCCTGCCTCCTGCCTCCCTCCTCCCACCTCCCGTCCTCCCGTACCCTCACCCTTCCGCCTCGGCCCCGCCTCCCGCCTCCGTCTCCCCGCCTCCCGCTTCCTCACCTAATACTGCCCTAATAGACATAATTCGCAAAATGCGCTGCCGCCATTACAGCGGGCCCGGCTGAGTGGCTCTAAGTGAAATAATGTGGGTTAATTTCATTTAATGACGGCTGAAGTATCGTAAAGTACACGGAATGGGTCCGTAAAGCCGTTTTTGCGCCACCAGGCGGCGCCATTAGTGCGTTTCCTGCGCGACTCAGCGGCGACGTTCGGCCAGATTCCCACCTCCACCCGGTCTGCGACTGCCAAATGTCGTCTGCTGCTGCCAAATGTCGTATTCTGCTGCCACAAATGTCGTCTGCTACTGCCAAATGTCGTCTGCTGCTGCCAAATGCCATCTGCTGCTGCCACAAATGTCGTCTGCTGCTGCCAAATGTTGTCTGCTGCTGCCAAATGTCGTCTGCTACTGCCAAATGTCGTCTGCGACTGCCAAATGTCGTCTGCTGCTGCCAAATGTTGTATGCTGCTGCCAAATGTCGTCTGCTACTGCCAAATGTTGTATGCTGCTGCCAAATGTCGTCTGCAACTGCCAAATGTCGTCTGCTGCTGCCAAATGTCGTCTGCTGCTGCCACAAATGTCGGCTGCTGCAGGCAAATGTCGTCTGCTGCTGCCAAATGTCGTCTGCTACTGCCAAATGTCGTCTGCTGCTGCCAAATGTCGTCTGCTACTGCCAAATATTGTATGGTACTGCCAAATGTCGCCTGCTGCTGCCAAATGTCGTCTGCTACTGCCAAATGTCGTCTGATGCTGCCAAATGTCGTCTGCTACTGCCAAATGTCGTCTGCTGCTGCCAAATGTCGTCTGCTGCTGCCAAATGTCGTCTGCTGCTGCTAAATGTCGTCTGCTGTTGCCACAAATGTTGTCTGCTGCTGCCAAATGTCATCTGCTACTGCCAAATGTTGTCTACTGCTGCCAAATGTCATATGCTGCTGCCAAACATTGTCTGCTCCTGCCAAATGTTGTCTGCTTCTGCCAAATGTTATACGCTCCTACCAAATGTCATCTGCTGCTGCCAAATGTCGTCTGCTGTAGCCAAATGTCGTCTGCTGCTGCCAAATTTCATCTGCTCAGATCCAAATGTCGTCTGCTGCAGCCAAATATTGTCTGTTGTAGCCAAATGTCGTCTGTTGTAGCCAAATGTCATCTGCTGCAGCCAAATGTTGTGTGCCGAGCAGTTGAGGAGGAGACTCACTGAAGTGAGTGATATATATATCTATATCTATATCTATATATAGAGAGATTTATAGATATACCATATATGTCCCAATAGAATCACACACCCTCATTTCAAGATTGAAAGCGCACACAAATTTACGATCATATTCAGACTGAATCAGTGATCAGTGAATGCACATAAAATAAGACAATCCCACTTCATTTCAGAGGCGCGACAAAAACAAATCCATGAAATTCTTTAATTTTGAATAGACGCGCATCCATGTGTCTGCACTCGCGCAGTGTGCATATATTGGGACATATATACGGTATGTATATTCAATGTAATGCATTATATATATAAATAGGCGGAGAACTGCATTAATGTTATTATCATATGCATATTTGAATATTATGTCATTATATTATTGTCCAATCACAGTCGACCCTTCATCTGCTGCGGTGTGAGCCACGCCCCAGCTGCGTTCGGAGACCCGGGATTGGGTTCTATCGTCACTTTCCGCCAGTTTTTGTTTGGAATTTCGATAAATCAGTTTTTCTCAGCTATGACTATGAGTAATACAACTTGACTCGTGGGTGTGTATCGTGAGGGAGAGAGGGAGAGGGAGAGGGGGAGGGAGAGTGAGAGGGAGAGGGAGAGGGAGAGAGAGAGAGAGAGAGAGGGGGAGAGAGAGAGATATGGGGAGAGAGGGAGAGAGATAGAGAGAGAAAGATAGAGAGATGGAGAGAGAAATAGAGAGAGAAAGAGTGAGAGAGAAAGAGAGAGAGAAAGAGAGAGAAAGAGAGAGAAAGGGGGAGAGGGGAGAGAGAAGGGGAGAGATAGAGAGAAAGGCAGAGAGAGAAAGATAGAAAGAGTGGGAGAGAGAGAAATAGAGCGAGAAAGAGAGAGAGAAAGAGAGAGAGAGAGAAAGAGATAGGGAGAGAGAAAGGTAGAGCGCAAAAGATAGAGAGTGGGAGAAGGTGAGAAACAGAGAGAGAAAGAGACAAAGAGAGAGACAAAGAGAGAGAAAAAGAGAGAAAGAGAGAGGGAGAGAGAGGGAGAGGAAGAGAGGGAGAGTGGGGGAGAGGGAGAAGGGCAGAGACCAACACAATCTCATAAAACTCTTTCCTTTTCATTGGAAACAACCAATCTCCAAGCAGGAAGTCGCCCACAAAGTGAATTGTCGTCTGCCCGGGAGGAAGTCAAAAGAGGGAGTAAGACTCCGTGACATTTGGTGCTTTTCTCTCACTCAGAGAGAAAAGCACCAAATGTCACAGATTAAACTGACTGGAGAGAATGAGTAAGGAAAGGAAAAAAACATGAAACCTCAACGCATTCATATTCACTAAAACATCAACCAGACCGGAAATAGCCCACGGCACCAAATGTCATCCACTGCTTCATTCCCTTTCTTGAAACACACAACATTTAGTGGTTCCGCTCAAATACAATCTGTGCAGATGAGCGCATGCGCATGACGAGATTGTGTCACGCGGTGCACTCTGGGCCTGGTGGCGGCGAGAGAAGTGCATCAGGTTCCCTCTGGACCTTCGGCGGGGAAATAACAATCCAAGATGGCCGCCCATCCGGACGGACTCATGGACGGCAAGATGGCAGCAAGGAGGTGTTCAGCTGAGAATCGGCTGCGTGATATAAAAGTTGTTCTGCACGCGTATTGACACGCCTCCCGCCGCCCGCCTCCCACCTCCCGCCGCCCGCCGCCCGCCTCCCGCCTCCCGCCGCCCGCCGCCCGCCGCCCGCCGCCCGCCTCCCACCTCCCGCCGCCCGCCGCCCGCCGCCTGCCGCTCACCGCTCACCGCCCGCCGCCCGCCGCCGCCGCCGCCGCCCCGACGCCCCCGCCCGCCGTCTGCCGCTCACCGCCCGCCGCCCGCCGCCCGCCGGCCGCGCCCGCCGCCCGCCGTCTGCCGCTCACCGCCCGCCGTCTGCCGCCCGCCGCCCGCCGCCTGCCGCCCGCCGCCCGCCGTCCCCCAGTTCACTGTACGAGTAATGAATACAGCGCCCCCAGAACCGGAAACGAACAAACATGGCTTCCCGGAAGCGGCTGAGGGCCAATCAAATGACTCGTTACAAGTGGCCCCGGGGCACGGCAAGGAAAAGGACGGCATAAAGCTTGGGGGTGGGGGTGGGTGTTGGGTATGGGTGTGGTGGTGTGTAGTGTTGTGGTGTTGTGGTGTGGTGGTGTGGTGGTGTGTGGTGGTAATGAGGTGGTGATGTGTGTTGGTGTGTGTTGGTGTGTGTTGGTGTGTGGTGGTGGTGTGTTGGTGGTGTGTTGGTGGTAATTGTGGTGGTGTGGTGGTGGTGGTGTGGTGGTGATGTGTGGTGGTGTGTGGTGGTGGAGGTGTGGTGGTGTTGGTGGTGATGTGTGGTGGTGATATGTGGTTGTATGTGGGGGTGTGGAGGTGTGGTGGTGGGATGTGTGGGTGTGATGTGTGGTGGTGTGTGTGTGTGTGTGTGTGTGGTGGTGATGTTTGGTGTGTGGTGGTGATGTGTGTGGTGTGGTGGTGGTGTGTGTGGTGGATGTGTGGTGGGGTGTGGTTGGTGATGTGTGGTGGGTGATGTGTGGTGTGATGTGTGGTGTGTGTGGTGGTGTGTGGTGGTGGGTGGTGTGATGTGGTGGTGGTGTGTGGTGGTGATGTGTGGTGTTGTGTGGGTGGGTGATGTGTGGTGGTGTGTGTAGTGGTGTGGTGGTGATGTGGTGGTGAGTGGTGGTGATGTGTGGTGGTGTGTGGTGGTGATGTGGGTGGTGTGTGGTGGGGTGTGTGGTGGTGTGTGGTGGTGATGTGGGTTGGTGTTGGGTGTGTGTGTGGTGTGATGTGTGGGTGGTGTGTGGTGGTGTTGAGGTGGTGGTGTGTGGTGGTGATCTGGTGGTGGTGTGGTTGGTGTGGGGTGGTGTTGTGGTGGTGAGAGTGATGGTGTGTGTGGTGGTGGTGTGGTGAGTGGGTTGATGAAGTCGTGTGTGCAGGCCCGGGGGGTTGGGGGGGGGGGGGGGGGGCTAAGTAGGCAGAAAATTACACTGTACACACTTCCACACCCTCACACACACTTACATACACTGCCTCGCTCATGCACCGCTCTATTACACGTCGCCATTGTTACATCTTTACTTACCTCAGTGCCCGCTCTGTGTCACACCGCACGCCTTCTCTACAACATGGAACCAGAAGCAGTGTGGCCAAGTGGCGCAAACGGACGCGCAGCCGGAACTACTTTTATCCCCCCTCCCTCCCCCCCCCCCCGCGCAGTGTGTGAGTGCGTGAGTGTGGGTGTGTGGAGGTAGTGTGTGGGGGGGGGGGGGTGGGGGGGTGGGGGCGTGTGTGGAGGGGGGGGGAGGGTGCGTGCGAGTGGGGGGTATTTGGGGGGAGTGTGTGTGTGGAGTTTGGGGGAGTGTGTGTGTGGATGGGGAGGGTGTGTGTGGGGATTTGGGGGGAGGGTGCGTGTGTGGAGGGGAGGGATTTTGGAGGGAGTGTGTGTGTGGGGGGAGGGGGGAGGTTGGGGGGGGGAGTGTGCGTGTGATGACGTAACCACGTGACCAGGCGTCTGTGTTCTTTCTGGATTGCAATCGTGTCGTCTGAGCCGACGTTCGATTTGTAACGACGGAAGAAAGGGAGCCCCAGGCACATATTACATTTACACCATAACACTCTACACCACACCGCACCATGCCACACCAAAACACACCACTCTACACCACACCACACTACACCACACCACACCATGCTACACAAAAACACACCACTCTACACCACACTACTCTACACCACCCCACTCCACACCACACCGCACCATCTAAACCAAAACCCACCACTCTACACCACACGACACTACACCACACCTCACCATCTACACTAAAACACACCACTTTACACCACACTACTCTACACCACCCCGCTCTATACCACACCGCACCATGCTACACCAAAACACACCACTCTACACCACACGACACTACACCACACCTCACCATCTACACCAAAACACACCACTCTACACCACACACCAAACCCACCCACATAAAACACACCACTTACACCACACTATACACCACCCCGCTCTATACCACACCGACCATGCTACACCAAAACACACCACTCTACACCACACGACACTACACCACACCTCACCATCTACACCAAAACACACCACTCTACACCACACGACACTACACCACACCGCACCATGCTACACCAAAACACACCACTCTACACCACACAACACAACACCATACCTCACCATCTACACCAAAACACACCACTCTACACCACATGACACTACACCATACCTCACCATCTACACCAAAACACACCACTCTACACCACACCATACTACACCACACATCACCATCTACACCAAAACACACCACTCTACACCACACCACACTACACCACACATCACCATCTACTCCAAAACACACCATACTACACCACATGACACTACACCACACTGCACCATCTACACCAAAACACACCACTCTACACCACACGACACTACACCACACCTCACCATCTACACCAAAACACACCACTCTACACCACACCACACTACACCACACCACACCATCTACACCAAAACACACCACTCTACACCACACCACACTACACTACACCTCACCATCTACACCAAAACACACCACTCTACACCACACGACACTACACCACACCTCACCATCTACACCAAAACACACCACTCTACACCACACCACACTACACCACACCGCACCATCTACACCAAACACACCACTCTACACCACACCACACTACACCACACCGCACCATATACACCAAAACACACCACTCTACACCACACGACACTACACCACACCTCAACATCTACACCAAAACACATCACTCTACACCACACCATACTACACCACACCACACCACTCTACACCACACCACACCACACTACACTACACCACACCACTCTACACCACACCAACACACACCAAAACACAACACACCACACAACACTACACCACAACACAAAACACAAAGCCACACTAGACAACAAAGTACCACAACACAACACCACACTACACCACAACAAACCACAACACAACACCCCACTACACCACAACACGCGCGTCCATTTAGCCGGGGGGGGGTCAGGTCGTTGGCGTTCATTAACATAACGCAACGGACATACGGACACACCACGCACATAGTGACGGATATACGGACACACCGCGCACATAGTGACGGATATACGGACACACCGCGCACATATTGATGGACATACGGACACACCACGCACGTAGTGATGGACATACGGAAACACCACGCACATATTGATGGACATATGGACACACCACGCACGTAGTGACGGACATACGGACACACCACACACATATTGATGGATATACGGACACACCACGCACGTAGTGACGGACATACGGACACACCATGCAGGTAGTGACGGACATACGGACACACCACGCACGTAGTGACGGACATACGGACACACCATGCAGGTATTGATGGACATACGGACACACCACGCACGTAGTGACGGACATACGGACACACCACGCACGTAGTGACGGACATACGGACACACCACGCACGTAGTGACGGACATACGGACACACCACGCACATAGTGACGGACATACGGACACACCACGCACGTAGTGACGGACATACGGACACACCATGCAGGTAGTGACGGACATACGGACACACCACGCACGTAGTGACGGACATACGGACACACCATGCAGGTAGTGACGGACATACGGACACACCACGCACGTAGTGACGGACATACGGACACACCATGCAGGTAGTGACGGACATACGGACACACCATGCACGTAGTGACGGACATACAGAAACACCACGCACATACTGATGGACATACAGAAACACCACGCACGTACTGATGGACATACAGAAACACCACGCACGTAGTGACGGACATACAGAAACACCACACACGTACTGATGGACATACAGAAACACCACGCACGTACTGATGGACATACAGAAACACCACACACGTACTGATGGACATACAGAAACACCACGCACGTACTGACGGACATACAGACACACCACGCACGTAGTGACGGACATACAGACACAGCAGTATGATGGTCAGAACACACACATACTGATGGACATACAGAAACACCACGCACGTACTGATGGACATACAGACACACCACGCATGTAGTGGGACATACGAACACCAGCAGTATGATGGACATACGACACACCACGCATGTAGTGACGGACATAGAACACCAGTATGATGGACATACGACACACACGCACGTATGAGCTACGAACACCATGCATGTAGTGACGGACATCGACAACCATGCATGTGTGACGGACATCAGAAAACCACCATACTGATGGACATACAGAAACACACCACGTACTGATGGACATACAGACCCAGCATGTAGTGAGACATACAGAAACACCACACACGTATGATGGACATACAGAAACACCACGCACGTACTGATGGACATACAGAAACACCACACACGTACTGATGGACATACAGAAACACCACGCACGTACTGACGGACATACAGACACACCACGCACGTAGTGTGGGTGCGGGGTGGCTGGGTGTGGGTGGGTGTGGGTGGGTGTGGGTGGGTGTGGGTGGGTGTGGGTGGGTGTGGGTGGGTGTGGGTGGGTGTGGGTGGGTGTGGGTGGGTGCTTGTCGTGCTTGGGTTTCGTTGTTGTGTGACGGAGGGTGGTGGAAGCCACATCATCCGAGTTCACGCACCGCACTGTGTGTATTTATTGTGTGTGTGTGTGATGTGTGTATTGTGCATGTGTGATGTGTGTATTGTGTGTATGCTGTGTGTGCTGTGTGTGCTGTGTGTGTTGTGAGTGTTGTGTGATTGTGTACTGTGTGTTGTGTGTGCTGTGTGTGCTGTGTGTACTGTGTGTGTTGTGTGATTGTGTACTGTGTGTGTTGTGTGTACTGTGTGTGTTGTGTGTGTTGTGTGTTGTGTGTGTATGTGTGTGTTGTGTGTGTGGTGTTGTGTTGTGTGTGTGTGTGTCTGTGTGTTGTGTGTCTGTGTGTGCTGTGTTGTGTGTGTGTGTGTGTGTGTGTGTGGTGTGTGTGTGTGTGTTGTGTGTTGTGTGTGTGTGTGTGTGTGTGTGTGTTGTGTTGTGTGTGTTGTGTGTGTGTTGTCTGTGCTGTGTGTGTGTGCTGTGTGTACTGTGTGTGTTGTGTGATTGTGTACTGTGTGTGTTGTGTGTACTGTGTGTGTTGTGTGTGCTGTGTGTGCTGTGTGTGTTGTGTGTGTTGTGTGTGTTGTGTGTGTTGTGTGTGCTGTGTGTACTGTGTGTGTTGTGTGTGCTGTGTGTGCTGTGTGTACTGTGTGTGTTGTGTGTGCTGTGTGTGTTGTGTGTGTTGTGTGTGTTGTGTGTGTTGTGTGTGTTGTGTGTGTTGTGTGTGTTGTGTGTGCTGTGTGCAGATAAGTGACAGATATGTTTGTAACATGAATTATAGGCCTCCATGTGTGGAGTTCATTCTTACGTTTGTATATTGCATGAATTATACATGTGTAAACTTATTTCTTTTGTATATAGCATAATTTATGTATTTGCATAGTTTTTTGTTTATATATAGCATGATTTATATATCTGCCTAGTTTGTTTGTTTGTATATAGCATGATTTATATATCTGCCTAGTTTGTTTGTTTGTACATAGCATGATTTATATATCTGCATAGTTCCTTTGTTTGTAAATAGCATGATTTATATATCTGCATAGTTCATTCGTTTGTAAATAGCATGATTTATCTATCTGCATAGTTTGTTCGTTTGTAGATAGCATGATTTATATATGTGTAGAGTTATTTCATTTGATTATAGCATGATTTTGTTTATATATAACATGATGTATTCATGTGTAGAGTTATTTCGTTTATATATAGCATGATCTATGCATGGGTAGAGTTATTTTGTTTATATATAGCATGATTTATACATGTGGAGAGTTATTTCGTTTATATATAGGATGATCTATTATTGTGTAGAGTTATTTCGTTTATATATAGCATGATCTATTATTGTGTAGAGTTATTTCGTTTATATATAGCATGATCTATACACATGCAGAGTTATTTCGTTTATATATAGCATAGTCTATACACATGCAGAGTTATTTCGTTTACATATAGCATGATCTATGCATGTGTAGAATTATTTCGTTTATATATACCATGATCTATACATGAATATATGGGTAGATTGTGTGTGTGCAGACAAAGAAAAGAGAGAGTATGGTGAGTAATCATTGTGCATAGACTACATGAACTGCGTGCATATGTTAGAGAGAGAGTGGATGACAAAGAAAGAGAGATGGCTCTATAAAGAGAGTTGAACACCCGAGGCAGTCTCCAGGGACAAACAACTGTATTGTTTGTACGATGTCGATTTGTAGTTGTAGCCGCAACAAATTAGACTAACATTGTGACGCACTGATAGTGATAAGCCTACCACATAATATACTAAGTCTGCTATATATAGATCTGCAACAAATTAGACTAACATTGTGACGCACTGATAGTGATAAGCCTACCACATAATATACTAAGTCTGTTATATATAGATCTGCAACAAATTAGACTAACATTGTGACGCACTGATAGTGATAAGCCTACCACATAATATACTAAGTCTGTTATATATAGATCTGCAACAAATTAGACTAACATTGTGACGCACTGATAGTGATAAGCCTACCACATAATATACTAAGTCTGTTATATAGATCTGCAACAAATTAGACTAACATTGTGACGCACTGATAGTGATAAGCCTACCACATAATATACTAAGTCTGTTATATATAGATCTGCAACAAATTAGACTAACATTGTGAAGCACTGATAGTGACACGCCTACCACATAATATACTAAATCTGTTATACACATATAGATCTGCAACAAATTAGGCTAACATTGTGACAAACTGACAGTGATAGTAGGTACTCCAAAGTGATTTTTTATTTTAATGTTTAGCATGAAATATCTGAAAGAATAACAAAGATAATGGTATGGAAAAAAATTGAGACTGCTATTTGTGCTATAGACAGTGAGATTCTTTAATATTGGACAAATTATATGCAACATAGCTTCTGGGCCAGGGCCTTAAAAACCTAGATTTGCCTAATTTGGAAATGTGCACAAATAAGTGCAAAGAAATGAATGTTTAAAACCTCATAATTTCGGAACTTATCAAGAGACCTATATAAATTTGATATATCTGGAATCGGATTTAAAAGATTTATACCCATATATAATTTTAAACACTGAAACATTAAAATAAAAAATCACTTTGGAGTACCTAGTTTTAGGGAAGGGAGTAGCTCAGACTGGATGAAAACAAACTCGGCAAGCATGCACAGAGCTGCCGATGGTGTCCCCAAACAAGTTTCCATTGACTCTAATTTATTTCATAATAGTAACTAAAAATCAGATACCCTAAAAGACAAAAGAATAACCTTTAATTTTATATAATGTTTATTTCAAACGAAGCGGAATTAGTGGAGATTGAAGTCTTTTAAAAATGGTTAAAATATGTCAAATTTCGCGCTGCGGACACCGTATACGCCCACTTTGGAGTACCTACTCCAAACATTCCCTACTACTACATTACTACTACATTACCTGCATACCTACTGGTATGCAGGTAATGTAGTACCTCATGGTGCAGTCACACTACAACGTTTCTCCCGGCGTGCCGCCAATGCGGTAAATATATTCAACGCGCTGAGAAACGTCAAACTTTTCGGCGTGTTTTGAGAAAACTCGACGCAGCGCAGCGTGTTGGCAGCGTGTTGCTGGCATGTTATTGGCGCGCCGCCAACATGTTGTGCCGGTGGGGGGGTGGTGGAAAACAAAAAACCCAAGGCCGCTTGACCCAATTTCAAACATCCGGCGCCGGGTTCCCACGCTTGATTAGCATGTTATCGCTGTGTTATCGCCGTGTTATCGCGTGTCGCCAGCACGTTAAACCAAGTCGGCGGGTTGCAAGCGTGTTATCAACGTGTTATGGACGTGTTATTGGCGGGTTGCCGGCATGCTATCGGCGCGTTGAGTTCATGGGAAAGGTCTATAGCATTATATACTCAAACCCAACACGCTGATGACATGTCCGCAGAACGCCAGCAACACATTCACACGTGCCAGCAACATGTCCAGACACGCAAGCAACACATCCCATGTGCCAGCAACACGTCCACATGCGCCAGCAGCACCTTCAACCTTCGAGAACCGCTGGAGCAACTCCAATAATGCGTCCCAAACCCGTTGATGGAACGTTACCGATGCGTTGACGGGCCGGTCGCAGTTGGGGGAAAACTCCAAGATGTTGATGAATGTTTCTCAACGTGCTATGAGCGGGCCGGCTACACACTGGTAACGCGTGTCGACGTCCTGCAAATGCACCCGTAACACTACGCAACCCGTCGGCGTGCGTCAGCCAGCGTGGAAAGTTTTGTGCAAGACCAAAACTTTTGACGCTGCCCGATGCGCGCCGACGTGTTGGTTCAGACTCAACGTGTACCGACGTGTACCGATGCGCCGGTAACGCATTTGTAATGTGCCGGTAATGCGTCCCGATGCGTCCCGACATTTCGCCCAAAAACCCAACACGTTGGCACGCGTTGTCCAATGTTGGTGAGACACGTCGTAGTGTGACTGCGGCATCAGATACCTTAGGCGCTAAAATACCTCAGGGAGTTTGACGCCCCTGTCTTGCAAAGTTGTAAACCACTGCCTTGTGGTACAAGTTCTGGTTCTTGATTGAATCAAAGGCTAAGGGAGGAAACCCTAACAGAAAACCATGTTATCGTTTCAGCATTAAGGGCGGTGATGAATGGAACTCCCAACATCTCCCGACCAGCCACTGCAGGGAAAAATAGTTTGCGCCTGTCTTGACATGTTCTTGCCGGTGTGAGACATCTATTTGCTCCCCGAGAGAGTTCCGCTAGTAACTTGAAAAAGGCAGCAGCACTTCAACACTTTGCAAGCAGCTTTTATGAAATGTACAACCGCACAAAGCGGCGGTTAAGTAATGAAAGCAGTCTTTGTCACATTGCGACTGACAGCATGATGATGATGATGATGATGGAGTACCTACTGATAGTGATAGACCTACCAGTACCACAGAATATACTCAGTCTGTTATACACGGATATATATGTAATATAAGTTATAACATAAAGCAACCCTATTATACACTGATAGATTTGCAACAAATTAAAGTACTCCCTACTTTGTGCACAGTACAAACAAAAGGCAGCAATGTGCCTCTCATCCCTCAATTATATGTTCCCGGCGGCCTGCCGCCAGGATTTGAATGCGCTGTGCCAGAGTCGGTGGCCAGGCGAATGCCCGCGAGCAAATTGGCGTGACGTCCCCATTCAGTTAAGGCAGGGGAGGCCGCAACCCTCGAGGTCACCGGGGTCAGCACGGGCCCGGGCTGTGGCGCGGCGGGTGCTAATGGCTCGCTAATCGACATGACTCTACCATTATGATAAGGCGGGAGGAGGCCCCTGCCGGGCCGTCACCACCATCAAGTGATGAGCTTAGTGCCGGCAGCGCATCTTTGGGCGCACACTTAGGAAAACAAGCGGATATACGTGCATATGGAGAACCAAGCCACGGCTGCCATCATCAACCGCGGCATGGCAAAGGACCCACTGGTGATGGATTACCTGCGGCAGATATACTATTCATCCGTCCGATACAATTTTAAGATTTGTGCTGTGTACTAACCTGGCATATGCAATGTGCTAGCTGACGCGACAAGCCACTTAATGCTGCATGCCGGTATCAGCATGGTGCCCATGCCCCCAACACTATCAGGGCATACGCCTCACACCGCAATGCCTACCTGCACTTCTGCACCGCGTTGGGCTGCCCGCCAGTGTCGGAGTCCACCACCCTCCTATGCCGATACGCCAAGCACCTGGCGCGCTGCATGTGTTACACCTTGATACGGCAATACATGAACATTATCCGTATTCTGTATCTCGAGTGAAATCTCCCCAACCCAATGGCGGACAACTACCGCCTCACCACTACCTTCCGTGGCATCAGGCGCGAGCACGGCGATTTCACACACCGGAATGCCCACATAACGCGATACACCGCAGCATTGACACCCACACCCTCGCCCACACTGCCGTCTGGGCGCCCACACTCGCAATGTTCTACGGACTGCTCTGGTGCTCTAACCTCATGCTGACACCCGCCGGAAAGTTCGACCCCATGTAGCACCTGGGCCGCATGGACACGCTTTTCACCCCATCGGTCATCAAGCTCGGCATACGTTGGTCAAAATCCAACCAATACTGCGGCCCGGCGCGCGTCATCCCATTACCGCAAATGACCGTACACCCACTCTGCCCAACACAGGCCATCTATAATGCCTGCCGCCTCACACCGGAAGCCCTCTCACAGGGCCCTCTCCTCGTCCTTGGGGGTGCCAGGGTGCAGGGCAATGCCCTCACCATGCCCTTGTTCTGGACTGTGATCAGGGGTGCCCTCCAGTGCACCGGATATGCACCAGTGGAGTTGCTTGCTGTTCAATACAGGCTGACGGGAAGCCTACATCCGAGAGCTTGGCGGATGGGCATCAAACACATACACCGCCTATGTCATACCCGATACCGCTGGTATTGGGCGTGCCACTGCCGCCATGGCCACTGCCACATCCCTATCCTAAAGCTGCCCGTGATCCCCCGCAGCTTCTACACCGGCACCACTACACTACACTACTACCAGCTGGGACTTGGAACATGGGGGGCATGGGGAGGGCGCCCCGCTCGCCAGCCGGTGGGTCAGCATGCAACACATAAGGCCAGCTGGCGGACTAAGTCGGACTCGTCAATCTTAATTAACACTGACTTTGATATTTATGACATTGCACCTATTGCCGATAGCGGCAGCGAATGCGGCAGTGCTTTCTACATGTTATTTGCTTTGTATTTAATATGTATAGTTCGGACTTTAATAAAAAGCCCTTTTACTCCCCACAGGTGTCCGCGTCATTTAAACATATTTATATGTTTAACCGTCGGGCTATTCCACCCCCGCTTAAGGCGAGCCTTCGTGTTAATGTAATGTAATTATTTCCTTGTGAATTTCCTTGGCCTTGCCGCGGGCCGCCGCAGCCTCTCGTCCCGTCTGAAGGTAGTCAGTCTCCATCGGTGTCCGCCCCGTACTAAAGGCGGCCAGCCAGAGTTTCGTCTAAATACTGGAATTTGCCTTCGCACGCATTTATCGGCCTAAAGGATATTTATATTAGGTTATTTCAACTAACTGGCTGTCCCCTCGCCATTCGGGGTATATTAATGTTACTAAATTAATCCAGAACTAAGCAGTCAAGCTAGTGTTGCTGCTGCTGTCACGGTTAATCCGCCTAAGTGCATGTAATTATTTTAGCCAAAAGTAACACTACGTTAATTCCGTTAATATGTCTGTTATTATATTCCCGCAGATGGGTTAATTAACTGCATAAGGCCTATTGAGGCATAAGGCCCTTAATTACATATAAAGCAATCGAATATCAGGTTTTTCCATACCGGTTAATCTACAATAATGCTGGAGGATGGTAAAGAATGCAAGGAACGTTCCAATTCACCCTTCCAAGAGCTCACAACCGTTTATTCTTACCAAAACTAACAAGATGGCGTAGTAGCAGGTTATATTATTATAGATAAATCCCCTCCCATGGTTATTTACGTTAAATAAGTTTAGAATTTCAAGAAACAAGGCCTAAATCTTGGCTAAAACATCAGAGCGTGCAAAAACATGTCTGATGGGTCTGGGTCCGAATGCCCGACCTTCTCTCGTTGCTTGGAAAGTCGGAATTGACGTATCCAAGCAACGCGTTACGGCCAAGAACCCGCGGCCGCGCAAATGTTGGCGATTTGCGCACCCGTGAAACCACGTAGCCCGCATCTCTACATGTGAGTCAGTCGGCACCAGTGCGCAAATGCCCAAGGCGAGCAGTCTCGCCCACTTCATATGTATATGTTCTTTTTATTTATAGCATCCTTTTTAATGTGTATTTTAATCTTCCTAATTGAAACCCAGGATTGCTTGTGTCTGGAGGTCTGTTTCGGGCCGACTGTGGATGGCCGTCAACAGTCGGCCGTCAACAGTCGACCGTCAAAAGTCGGCCGTCAACAGTCAGCCCGTCAACAGTCAGCCGCGTAGCTCAGGCGATAGAGTGTCCACCTGTGAAGGTGTCGGTCATCCTATCAATCCTGCTCAGTGGATCCATTTGCAGTTTGGGCTATTTTCCTTTTCAACCAGTGGTCCACAACTGGTTCATCAAAGGCTGTGGTATGTGCTGTCCTGTCTGGGAGAAAGTGCATATAAAAGACCCCTTGCTGCTTATTGGAAAAGTAGCCTGTGTGGCGGCAGCAGGTTTCCTCCAAAGAAATATATCAGAATGACGATATGCTTGACGTCCAATAGCCAATGATATAAAACCAATGCGCTTTAGGTGTCGCTAAATTAATTTGCAGATACAGTAAAACCTTTCTAACCAACCACCTCCACAGATACAATAAAACCTCTCTAACCAACCACCTCCACAGATCGAGCACACTGCTATATCGATCGCTTTATTTGGGTCCCAGACGATCACCCACACTATACCATTGTAACGATTAAAAAAACTCTCTATATCGACCACCTCCCTTAATGGACCATTTAAAGTCGGTCCCATGGTCGGTCGATTTAGAGAGGTTTCACTGTACTTAGATTATTTCCAATGGCTAGAACAACACTTCTACGAAAGGATTTATTATTTTCAGATTTGTCACAATTTGCTCCCACCCAGCGGCAATGCTCAAATTCTCAAACAATTAGCGCCAACTAGAAGTGATTGATTGATTGATTGGTGGTTGCTTCACGCCGTGTCGGCAGCATAGGCCATATTCACGGCGAGAAATGTTTGTTTTCTGTTCAGACCATCGCTTTTACATGTAAAGGCAGACAATCAATTATGTGCCAATAGACACTCACTAAATTAGAAAGCTCACAATCATATATTTGTGGCCAATGGAAACAAATTCCCATAGAAAAAGAAAAGTTTTATTAATAATTAATAGAATTTATTTAGTAAACTATATGAGGTGGTACAGTCCAGCTGCCCTCAAAAAGGCTAAAATGTTTTCCTGTTTTACTTTAGTAAAAAGGTCATGCATACTGTCAGCAGTGTAGAACTGTTGGCGCAGGGCCAAAAAATCAAGGCAACTTAGGAAAATGTGTTTGAGTGTCAGCGGGGACTGACACCCAATACATTCAAGGGGAGGTTCCCCCTTGAGCAGAAAAGCATGTATAAGCCACGAGTGGCTGACACATGCTAGAAGTAGAAGTAGAATGTAGAAGTAGAATGCAATAGGCTTAGTTTCAGATTTACAACAATAAAAACTTCATATTTAGTGATTATTTCGTTTCCCTTCTTTCAGCCTTTAGGGATTCATCTGTGGGGGAAATAGGGCGTGTTGGTCTAATCGGCACAGCGCGGGCCTCACGTGCAGAAGGTCGAGAGTTCTGTTCCCGGTCGAGTCAAACCGATGACTTTAAAAGTGATACTCATACCTTCGTAGCCTGGCGTTTGGCATTAATAGGATAGGGCAAGGACTGGCTACTCAGTATCAGGATAATGTGACTGAGTGGGATAATGGGTCATGGTGCTGGCATTAGCCTGACTTCCCAGTGTGGCTGCACTATAAAGTCGCCATGAGTGCGCACTGTCACAAGTCGGTACCCGTCCTCATATGACCTTAGATGTTGCTAGGACGTAACACAACAAACAACCATCTCTGGGGAAAGTCACGCGATGTAGCGCGCTTCCTGCTGTGAGCTTTAACCGAAGTCAGGGCGTGTGACAGGCGGCTCGAGATGTCAGGAGGCTCCCTGTCACTGCTTGTAGGTTGTGTACTGTGTACTGTGTGGTGACAGAGTCGCTGTCAGTGCTTGCGGGTTGTGTACTGTGTCATCTGATAGTTTTCCGTTACAGTGTCGCTGTCAGTGCTTGTGGGTTCTGTACTGCATGCACATGACAGTTTGCAGTGACAGTGTCACTGTCAGTGCTTGTGGGTTCCATACTGCATGCACATGACAGTGTGCAGTGATAGTGTCACTGTCAGTGCTTGGGTGTTCTGTACTGCATGCACATGACAGTTTGCGGTGACAGTGTCACTATCAGTGCTTGTGGGTTCTGTACTGCATGCACATGACAGTTTGCGGTGAGAGTGTCACTGTCAGTGCTTGTGGGTTCCGTATTGCATGCACATGACAGTTTGCGGTGAGAGTGTCACTGTCAGTGTTTCTGGGTTCCATACTGCATGCACATGACAGTTTGCGGTGTCAGTGTCGCTGCCAGTGTCAGTGTCACTGTCAGTGTCACTGTCAGTGCTCCAGACATTCGTCTGACAAAAGCTTCACATTTTCTAAACCCAAACACTTTCCCAGATTTGCTCTAACATGTGCACACCACCTCAGACAGCAATGCACTCAGTAAGCACATATTGCAGTTTAACGCTCCTGTAACACATTGCTGTTTTTATGCTTGAAATTGGATAGCATTTATGTGTGCACATGAACAAAATAACTTTGCATCATTTAACTTCAAATATCTCAAAAAAGATACTTGAGGTGAAAACAAAAGTTACTTCAATCTAAAGCAAAGTAGATAAATAACGATCAACCTAATAAAAAAGTAATATATTTGATCCTTTACAAAATCAGGGTACAAAATCAGGGTAGACTATCGGACTGTAAAGGGGCTGTCACATTAGGTTTTTTTGCGGGAGCGTATGGCGGCGTAGGCGCGTTACGTCATATACGTCGGCATACGCCGTATACGCTACTCATACGCTACGCATACGCTACTCATACGCTACTCATACGCCGCCAGATGCCGCCAGATGCCGGCTTATGTGAAGCGTATGAGGCATACGCCGCCATATAACAGACGCTTTCCATAAATCCAACTGTCAAAAAATGTCACAGCACGCTCCCATACGCTCTCATACGCTCTCGTACGCTCCTCGTACGCTCCTCGTAGGTTCCACATACGCTCAAAACCACCCGAAAGGTCACCAAATGTCATCATAGGCCGGCACGCGCAGGACCTACGTAGGTTTTCAATACGCTCCCGCCATACGCCGTAATGTGACAGGGCCTTTAAGTAACTTGGATGCAATATCACCTCAGATCGATCTTCAGCCATTTTGGGTTAAAGTTGTTAGTATTGTGACCGCAGGGGGACCGGGATGTGCCGTGACACCCCACACGCACGGTGTGTGGGTGTGTGGGTGTGTGGGTGTGTGGGTGTGTGGGTGTGTGGGTGTGTGGGTGTGTGGGTGTGTGGGTGTGTGGTGTGTGGGTGTGTGGGTGTGTGGGTGTGTGGGTGTGTGGGTGTGTGGGTGTGTGGGTGTGTGGGTGTGTGGGTGTGTGGGTGTGTGGGTGAGTGTGGGTGTGTGTGTGTGTGGGTGTGTGTGTGGGTGTGTGGGTGGGTGTGGGTGGGTGTGGGTGCGTGTGTGTGGGTGTGGGTGTGGGTGTGGGTGTGTGTGGGTGTGAGTGTGGGTGTGTGGGTGTGGGTGTGGGTGTGGGTGTGGTATGGGTGTGTGGGGGTGGTCAAGGGGCCAGGATTCCGATCCAATCACACTGAGCCTTTCAACGGCTTCAGCTGGAGAGTCATCGTCGGCTCGACCAATGAGAATGATGCTTAGTGAGGCGCTTTACAAAATGGTGGCCTCCTTACTAGCCACAGTTCCTGACATGCGACGTCTCAAGTTGAGGCCAACTGGACCCGTGGGATGGTAGATCAATGATTCACCGTGCAGTAGCCTGAGTAGTGTGAATAACAGTCCTATATGAAAGGTGTGGGATGGTAGATCAAAGATTCACCCTGCAGTAGCCTGCGTAGTGTGAATAAGAGTCCTATATAAAAGGTGTGGGATGATAGATCAAAGATTCACCGTGCAGTAGCCTGCGTAGTGTGAATAAGAGTCCTATATAAAAGGTGTGGGATGGTAGATCAAAGATTCACTGTGCAGTAGCCTGAGTAGTGTGAATAACAGTCCTATATAAAAGGTGTGGGATGGTAGATCAAAGATTCACCATGCAGTAGCCTGTGTAGTGTGAAGAACAGCCCGATATAAAAGGTGTGGGATGGTAGATCAAAGATTCACCGTGCAGTAGCCTGAGTAGTGTGAATAACAGTCCTATATAAAAGGTGTGGGATGGTAGATCAAAGATTCACCATGCAGTAGCCTGCGTAGTGTGAATAACAGTCCTATATAAAAGGTGTGGGATGGTAGATCAAAGATTCACCGTGCAGTAGCCTGCGTAGTGTGAAGAACAGCCCGATATAAAAGGTGTGGGATGGTAGATCAAAGATTCACCATGCAGTAGCCTGAGTAGCGTGAATAACAGTCCTATATGAAAGGTGTGGGATGGTAGATCAAAGATTCACCGTGCAGTAGCCTGCGTAGTGTGAAGAACGGCCCGATATAAAAGGTGTGGGATGGTAGATCAAAGATTCACCATGCAGTAGCCTGCGTAGTGTGAATAACAGTCTGATATAAAAGGTGTGGGATGATAGATCAAAGATTCACTGTGCAGTAGCCTGTGTAGTGTGAATAACAGTCTGATATAAAAGGTGTGGGATGGTAGATCAAAGATTCACCGTGCAGTAGCCTGAGTAGTGTGAATAACAGTCCTATATAAAAGGTGTGGGATGGTAGATCAAAGATTCACCGTGCAGTAGCCTGAGTAGTGTGAATAACAGTCCTATATAAAAGGTGTGGGATGGTAGATCAAAGATTCACCATGCAGTAGCCTGAGTAGTGTGAATAACAGTCCTATATAAAAGGTGTGGGATGGTAGATCAAAGATTCACCCTGCAGTAGCCTGAGTAGTGTGAATAACAGTCCTATATGAAAGGTGTGGGATGGTAGATCAAAGATTCACCGTGCAGTAGCCTGAGTAGTGTGAATAACAGTCCTATATAAAAGGTGTGGGATGGTAGATCAAAGATTCACCGTGCAGTAGCCTGTGTAGTGTGAATAACAGTCCTATATAAAAGGTGTGGGATGGTAGATCAAAGATTCACCGTGCAGTAGCCTGAGTAGTGTGAATAACAGTCCTATATAAAAGGTGTAGGGTGGTAGATCAAAGATTGACCGTGCAGTAGCCTGAGTAGTGTGAATAACAGTCCTATATAAAAGGTGTGGGATGGTAGATCAAAGATTCACCATGCAGTAGCCTGCGTAGTGTGAAGAACAGCCCGATATAAAAGGTGTGGGATGGTAGATCAAAGATTCACCGTGCAGTAGCCTGAGTAGTGTGAATAACAGTCCGATATAAAAGGTGTGGGATGGTAGATCAAAGATTCACCGTGCAGTAGCCTGAGTAGTGTGAATAACAGTCCTATATAAAAGGTGTAGGATGGTAGATCAAAGATTCACCGTGCAGTAGCCTGCGTAGTGTGAAGAACAGCCCGATATAAAAGGTGTGGGATGGTAGATCAAAGATTCACCGTGCGGTAGCCTGAGTAGTGTGAATAACAGTCCTATATGAAAGGTGTGGGATGGTAGATCAAAGATTCACCCTGCAGTAGCCTGAGTAGTGTGAAGAACAGCCCGATATAAAAGGTGTGGGATGGTAGATCAAAGATTCACCCTGCAGTAGCCTGAGTAGTGTGAAGAACAGTCCTATATAAAAGGTGTAGGATGGTAGATCAAAGATTCACCGTGCAGTAGCCTGCGTAGTGTGAAGAACAGCCCGATATAAAAGGTGTGGGATGGTAGATCAAAGATTCACCGTGCGGTAGCCTGAGTAGTGTGAATAACAGTCTGATATGAAAGGTGTGGGATGGTAGATCAAAGATTCACCGTGCAGTAGCCTGAGTAGTGTGAATAACAGTCCTATATGAAAGGTGTGGGATGGTAGATCAAAGATTCACCGTGCAGTAGCCTGCGTAGTGTGAATAACAGTCTGATATAAAAGGTGTGGGATGGTAGATCAAAGATTCACCCTGCAGTAGCCTGAGTAGTGTGAATAACAGTCCTATATAAAAGGTGTGGGATGGTAGATCAAAGATTCACCCTGCAGTAGCCTGAGTAGTGTGAATAACAGTCCTATATAAAAGGTGTGGGATGGTAGATCAAAGATTCACCGTGCAGTAGCCTGAGTAGTGTGAATAACAGTCCTATATAAAAGGTGTAGGATGGTAGATCAAAGATTCACCCTGCAGTAGCCTGCGTAGGGTGAAGAACAGCCCGATATAAAAGGTGGAGAAAATATGCGGAAATCAAAGCTGCATAGTCGATGAAAACATCAAATTTTCAAAACCAAACCAATTATCTAGATTTGATTCTACATATCTAACTTAGATACTGCTGCACTTATTAAACATTTGTCGCCACATAGAAGGGAATACTGAGTCAATTTAATAGAACCTGGGCCTATATGTATGAGCCAATTTTTAACCGTACCAGGGTTAAAGGAGGGTGCCGGGTTAGCTAACCCCAGAGTTCAAAATGTGTCACGGGGGATGTATGTAACCAAAACGCGCCCGAGTTAGCTAATGTTTCAGTTATTTATAGATTTGGGGAACCCCTGTGTGGGTATTTACATTCGTCGATTCGACACTATTAATATCTCCGCCAATGCGGTGGCAGCCTTAATAACGGTTCGAATTTAGGGTTAAATTGATCAAATTTCACTTATTGCGTATCTAATTCTGTTAAATATGGTCGCATTGAATAGATTTGGGCATAATATATTGCCGTCGATTCGGCGGCGGCCATGTTTAGTTCACGTTGGACAGTATGGATATCAACGTCGCTGCGGTGGCGGCTATTTGTTTACTTTACATTCGTCGATTCGACACTATTAATATCGCCGCCAATGCGGCGGTAGCCTTAATAACGGTTCGAATTTAGGGTTAAATTGATAAAATTTCACTTATTGCGTATCTAATTGTGTTAAATATGGTCGCATTGAATAGATTAGGGCCCGAGTCGGTGCCTAACCCCACCTTTAACCCTCCTTTCGCATGGGGTTAGTGCAGGCGACTTTAACCTCGCCGAGTTAGTTTAACCCTGACACATACATACGCAGTTTTTGCCGCTAACCTGGGAAATCCGCACGACGCAGGGTTACGACCGCTAACCCGGACACATACATATGGGCCCTGTTACTGCAGAAGCCTATGGTGGTAGAGTTTTGGCATGCTTGTCAACATTAATTTTGCACGTTTGCACTTCAAATATCTCAAAAGTTAACAGTGGTTAACCATTTAAAGTAAAAGTTACTTCAAACTAAAGTAAGGTAGATTATAATGACCAACCTAACATATTTATCTCAGAAAATGACAGAAACTCAAAACCATCGGACTACGCCACTTTAAATGAAAAACATAAATTCTCAATCTAAAAAGCAAAATATATTCTTCACCTACCGGGATATATTGGCAGCCATCAGCACGAGGTTGAGAGGTTCTTGGGTAATAATCCAATCTAGGTCATGAAGCAGTCATTTTCATTGGCTGAGGTAGTCAGGTGGTACAACCAGTTCATTAAAAACATGCAGGATTTACTTCATGGACTCTATCACTTCAAACTGATTTTGGCTGTGGGATGAACAGAGTGAGAGATGAATCTTTTATTTAGTGGGATGGCCAAGTGGTGTTGCGCCCGCCCCGTTCTCACGTGGGATCAATTCCCGGCCGAGTAAGCCAAAGAATGGCAACACTGACTCTTAGTTTGGCAAGGACCGGAGGGAAGCCCAGGGTCAGGATAATCGAATGAAATACAATATAACCTACTTGAACTTCTTAGAGCATTCGCTCATAGCTGATAACACATCGAGTATTTCCTTCCACGACGACCGTGAACTTCCAAATTACTCAAATATCGGAACCTTTTGCTTCAGCTCATAGTGGCACGGCACCCCACTGCGAGCAGCACTGTATAGTCACCACTAGTGCTGGCAGTAACGTGTGAAACATGGCAGCCCAGTGTGGGCAGCACTATATAGTCATCACTAGTGCTGGCAGTAACGTGTAAGGAATAGCCGGTGTTTACACTAAGGCCCTGTCACACTATGACGTACGGCGTCAACATGTGCTCAACATTTGAAAATTTGACAGTACGTTGGCATTCGTCAAATCTTTTAGTGGTGGGGGGTAAAAATGGGCATATACACAACGTACACACAATGTATGTAACGTATGCAGAACGTATCTCTGCTAGTGTATGAGAGCATTCATGTGCCTTGCAAAACATTTGCAAAACGTTTGCATACGCTCACGGAACGCGGACCCACGTTACATATGTTACTCCATCGCTAGAAGTATGGCATATACGTTAAATACGCTGGAGATAAGGCAGGCGTACGTTCGAAGTAAGTTATGAGTACGTAATGCATCCGTTGGCAGTACGTGGACTGTACGCGGACTGCACATTCCCACCGGCTGAACATATGGTTAACGTGCAGCAATGTATGCCAACGAATCCCTAACGTAATCCCAACATATGCCGATGTATCCCGAACATACATGCAGCATACGTTCAACGTACGAGCCACACATCGACACACGTTGACAATTTTGAGCATGCACAACATTTTTCGGAACCTCGACGCGTATCGACGTAAGACGACGTATACCAACATATCCAGAACGTATATGCCGTATGCTCAACATACACATAACTTATGATGACGTACGCCGACATGTTGGTCGAAAATCACACATGTCAGCATACGCTAAGGCTATACGTCGTAGTGTGACAGGCCCTTTAAGCAAAGTAACGTGTACGACACGCGTAGATACTGTACGGCGGGTGGGGGGGGGGGGGGGGGGGAGGCAGACAAGCATCGTCAGCTCTGTATTATTACACACAACAAAGGCTCTGATTGGCTGCTTCTGAAGGCTGTTAGCTGATTGGCTGCGGTGGTGTTGTAACGCCGGGCCTATGGCGAGTGTTGATTGGTTCGCTGGTTGTCTATACATGCAACGTCATTGTCGACACATTCAACGAGCCTCATTCTGAGTTTGGTGATCAGTGATTGGCTCACGCTCACCCCCCCCCCCTCACCCCCACACACACATACACACTTTGTGTCACCCACACGCCGTCACGCTCCACTAATCAGGTGTCACGGCTGACTGCATGTAGAACCTGGTTCATCAGCAGACATTTTATTATTAGATTAACGACATAGCATGTCCCACATGCATGGGTATATAAATACAAGGTGAGTTACTTTTCTAAATACAAATGTTTTTCTGAATTCGTTTGTTTTTTAACACCGGGACAACACCTTAAGAAACCAAGACACGCCTCACGTCACAGAAAAACAGGACTACACACCCACGCCAATCAAATACGTACCAACATGAATACAATTAATATCCAAGCAGATACAGGGAAAACAGAGAACACAGAGAACAAGGAACAGCGAAACACAGGCAACACCGAGAACAGGGAACAGTGAAACACAGGCAACACAGAGAACAGGGAACAGTGAAACACAGGCAACACCGAGAACAGGGAACAGTGAAACACAGGGAGCACAGAGAACAGGGAACAGTGAAACACAGGCAACACAGACAACAGGGAACAGCGAAACACAGGAAACACAGAGAACAGGGAACAGTGAAACACAGGAAACACAGAGAACAGAGAACAGTGAAACACAGAAAACACAGAGAACAGAGAACAGTGAAACACAGGAAACACAGAGAACAGGGAACAGTGAAACACAGGCAACACCGAGAACAGGGAACAGTGAAACACAGAAAACACAGAGAACAGGGAACAGTGAAACACTGGAAACATAGAGAACAGGGAACAGTGAAACACAGGCAACACAGAGAACAGAGAACAGTGAAACACAGAAAACACAGAGAACAGGGAACAGTGAAACACAGGAAACACAGAGAACAGGGAACAGTGAAACACAGGAAACACAGAGAACAGAGAACAGTGAAACACAGAAAACACAGAGAACAGGGAACAGTGAAACACAGGCAACACAGAGAACAGGGAACAGCGAAAAACAGGCAACACAGAGAATAGGGGACAGTGAAACACAGAGAACACAGAGAACAAGGAACAGCGAAACACAGGCAACACAGAGAACAGAGAACAGTGAAACACAGGAAACACAGAGAACAGGGAACAGTGAAACACAGGCAACACAGAGAACAGAGAACAGTGAAACACAGGAAACACAGAGAACAGGGAACAGTGAAACACAGGCAACACCGAGAACAGGGAACAGTGAAACACAGAAAACACAGAGAACAGGGAACAGTGAAACACAGGAAACACAGAGAACAGAGAACAGTGAAACACAGAAAACACAGAGAACAGGGAACAGCGAAACACAGGCAACACAGAGAACAGGGAACAGTGAAACACAGGCAACACAGAGAACAGGGAACAGCGAAAAACAGGCAACACAGAGAATAGGGAACAGTGAAACACAGGCAACACAGAGAACAGGGAACAGTGAAACACAGGAAACACAGAGAACAGGGAACAGTGAAACACAGGCAACACAGAGAACAGGGAACAGTGAAACACAGGAAACACAGAGAACAGGGAACAGTGAAACACAGGAAACACAGAGAACAGGGAACAGTGAAACACAGGCAACACAGAGAACAGGGAACAGTGAAACACAGGCAACACAGAGAACAGGGAACAGCGAAACACAGGCAACACAGAGAACAGGGAACAGCAAAACACAGGCAACACAGAGAACAGGGAACAGTGAAACACAGGCAACACAGAGAACAGGGAACACTGAAACACAGGCAACACAGAGAACAGGGAACAGCGAAACACAGGGAACACAGAGAACAGGGAACAGCAAAACACAGGCAACACAGGGAACAGGGATCAGTGGAACAAAAGGAACACAGAGAACAAGGAACAGCGAAATACACAGAACACAAAGAACAGGGAAGAGCAAAACACAGGCAACACAGAGAACAGGGAACAGCAAACACAGAGAACAGGGAACAGCGGAACACAATGAACACAGAGAACAGGGTACAGTGAAACATGGGCAATACAGAGAACAAGGAACAGCAAAACACAGGCAACACAGAGAACAGGGAACAGCGAAACACAGGCAACCCTGACAACGTACAGTCAGCTGACGGGTGATACAAGGGTCAGCCCCTGAAAGCTGAAGGCAGTCCACCATAACGACACCCCGCACACCCCACACACCCCACACACACCACCCCACACACACACACCACACACACCACCCCCACACCCCCTCACACCCCACACACCCCGTTACAACAGCACACACCACATACACAACACCCACACACCACACACACCACCCAGCACACCACACCCAGCACACCCACACACCCCGTTAGCACAGCACACACCACATAACCCCCCCCACACCCCACACACCCACATACACCACCCCCCACACCCCACACCCCCACACCACCGCCCCCCCCCCCCCCCCCCAAAACCCCCCTCACACCCCACACACACCCCGTTACAACAGCACACACCACATACACAACACCCACACACCACACACACCACACCCAGCACACCCACACACCCCCTTAGCACAGCACACACCACATAACCCCACCCCACACACCACACACACCACCAATCACACCACACCCAGCACACCCACACACCACACACCACATACACCCCACACACATCACAGACATGACCACCGACGTCCTCTATCTGATACCCGGTCACATCAGCCACCACCACCACCCACCACCACCACCCACCACCACCACCCACCACCACCCACCACCACCACCACCCACCACCACCCACCACCCACCACCAATACCCACCACCACCCACCACCACCCAACACCACCACCACCCACCACCACCACCACCCACCACCACCACCCACCACCACCCACCACCACCAACCCACCTCCACACACCACCATCCACCACCCACCACCACCACCCACCACCACCCACCCATCCACCACCACCCATCACCACCCACACCACCACCCACCACCCATCACCGCCCACCACCATCCATCACCACCCACCACTCACCAGCTGCCAGGTCGCCTGCTGCTAGAACTAACCTCTATTTTCCCGTGTGCCGAAGGGAGTCCCCCGCCCCTCCATCCTCCTCCCCCTCCATCCTCCTCCCCCTCCATCATCCTCCCCCCTCCATCATCCTCCCCATCACCATCCTCCCACCATCCTCCTCCCCCTCCATCCTCCTCACCCCCGTCCATCCACCTCCCCTCCATCCTCCTCCCCCCCTCATCCTCCCCCTCCACCATCCTCCCACCATCCTCCTCCCCCCCATCCTCCTCCTCCTCAATCCTCCTCCCCCCTCCATCCTCCTCCCCCCTCCATCATCCTTCCCCTCCACCATCCATCCCACCATCCCTCTCCCCCGTCCATCCTCCTCCCCCTCCATCCTCCCTCCCCCTCCATCCTCCTCCCCCTCCAGCATCCTCCCTCCAGCCTCTCCTCCCCCCTCCATCATCCTCCCCTCACACCATCCTCCTCCCCCTCCATCCTCCTCCCCTCCATCCTATCCTCCTCCCCTCCACTCCCACCATCCTCTCCTCCATCCTCCTCCCCCTCCATCATGGCCTCCCCCCCATTCCTCCTTCCCCCACCATCCTCCTCCCCTCCACCATCCTCCCCTCCATCCTCCTCCCCCTCCATCAATCCCTCCCCCTCCACATCCTCCTCCCCTCCATTCCTCCTCCCCACCACCATCCTCTCCCCTTCCTTCGCTCCCCCCCCCTCCACCCTCCTCCCACTCTATCCTCCTTTCCCTCCATCCTCCTCAGCCGCAGTTACCTCCCCTCCCCCGTCCTCTCCACGAACACCTCCCCCCCCCCCCCACCCCCCCACCCCTGCCCTGTCCTCCAGCGCCGCGCGATATTGGGGGTGATGAACCCTGTAGGCGCCGACGCCATTACGGATTCATCGGCGTTTCTTAGCCGCTTTCCCGCCAAATTGGCCGGTCATTAAGAAATTGTTCATTTCGATTAAATTACAATTACGGCTGCGCGTGCGCGGTGCAAACGACCACAAGCGTCGCGTCGGTCGCCGGCTGCTTCCCACCAAAAGTCGTGATTGCGCGCTTTGCGCAGGCGCGTCACGCGTCGCCTGATTCAGTGCGCGGCGCAGACGACAATTTCATCAATTCGCGCCA
Organism: Branchipolynoe longqiensis; assembly: GCA_030323885.1. Taxonomy (NCBI): domain Eukaryota; kingdom Metazoa; phylum Annelida; class Polychaeta; order Phyllodocida; family Polynoidae; genus Branchipolynoe; species Branchipolynoe longqiensis. The sequence goes on from CM059202.1 coordinate 1,220,748, forward strand.
ATTCTCGGTCGCCGTGAGACGCTCGCCGGGACGCCGGGCGAACGCTGCCCGCCGGAAGTGGTTAATCAGGCAGCAATGAGACGGCTTTCAGCGCGCGGCGATTCGCGACTTGTAGATTTGTGTGCGACGAGTCGAAATGGGGAGAGGGTGGGGACCGCACACCGCACCCCCCCCCCCCCCCCCCCCCCCCCCCCCCGCCCGCCCTCGCCCGCACCCCCACCCCCGTCCCCAGCCCTCCTCTCCCTCCCCCCTCCCTCCCCCGCCCTCCCCGCCCTCCCTCCCTCCCCACCCCCACCCCCCCCCCACCCCCACCCCACATCCACCCCCGCCGCTCTCCCCCCCGCCCTCCCCCGCCCTCCCCGCCATCCCCGCCCCCCTCCCCCCCCCCTCCCCCGCCCACGGTGCCGCTCAGTAGCCGGGACAGGTGGACGGACGCTGGTCCCTTAGCCCATTACGGACGCCGCCTGCATTGACGCCCCCTGGCGGGACGCCGCTGAACTACACAGCACAGGGGGGAATAGACTACATCGCCATTCCAGCCGCGCGGTGCATTGTGGGATGCGTGGAAGAAAAACAAACCCACGAGAAGCACATGACACATGCGTGCAGCTATGAAATGTGCTAGTTTCAGCTTATCTCAGCTCTTGTTTGAAACATAGAATACCAACTAAAAAAATATATATAATAAATTAAGATATTAATCTGTTATCCAGCATTGCATTTACATCAATATAATCAGCAAATGTGCATTTAGATTTAGAAAAATCTGGGCACTCTGACTAGTGTTAGAGCCATAGCCAGAGTCAGTTTTACTTATTTTATTCATGTTTTTATTTATATCCTATGGTAAATGACATATGTAGAGCTAGAAAATGAGTACGGTTAATTAGATATTGGTTATATATTTCTTTGAAATAAGTTTTTGTTGACACATTTAACATTTTAATATTTAGAACAAGAATGACTTATGTCTAGTCAATGGTGATGTAAATATCAGCCTATAAAGTGACTGAAATTGTATGTTTCTTAGCTCAAAATGTTTAATTATGGAGAGTTGTGTCTTAAACTTATTCATTATATTATTATATTGCATCCATCCATCCAAGTTTGTGCCAAACTGTTATGTATTTTTTTATTAATTTTGAATAAAATCGAAGTTTTGCTCTATGCGTATCGGCAAACTCAATGGTTGTATGCCTTTGGTTTGCTGCCAGCGCCGTTTTCGGCGCATGCGCAGTTGGAACGCTCCAGTGATCTCGTCTATACAACCTGCATCTGTATCAGTGTATGTAACACAACATGCACCACCTGCATTTGCCACACAACAGGAACCTCCTGCATAGCCGTAAAAGGATGACATCAGCATTTATGCAGGGTGCGTGTCTGCCTTGCATTATTATTCATTACAAAAGCTGCGTAGTCCGATGGTTTAGAGTTTCTGTCATTTTCTGAGATAAATACATTAGATTGATCGCTATAGACTACCTCACTTTAGTTTGAAGTCACTTTTATTTTAGATGGTTAATTTTGGATATATTTGAAGTACAACCATGCAAAATTAATTTTGGCAAGCACGCCAAAACTCTGACACCATCGGCATCTGCAGTAACAGGTTCATTTAAATTGCATCTGTATTCCATTCAGCGTGATGACACATGTTTTATGAGTGCACCAGTATCGAAGTTAAATATGTAGAATCAAATCTAGATAATTGTTTTGGTTTTGAAAATTGGATATTTTCATCGGACTATGCAACTTTTATGAAAATGATAAATTAGAAGAAATTGCAAAATTTTAATACAATTAGAAATAAATAAATGCATTTATTAAGCAATGGCTATTTCAATTGTAGGCGGTTTCCCCCCTCATTTCACTGCTCGTGTTTTGGTTTAGAAAATTTGATGCTTCATCGGAATATGCAACTTTAAGTGTATTTGGATGCTACCTTGGCACCATCTACCGGCTTAAAGTTGCATAGTCCGATGAAGCATCAAATTTTTAAAACCAAAACACTTACCTAGATTTGATTCCACATATTTATCTTAGATACTGATGCAGTTATTAAGCATTTGTTGTCACATAGAAAGGCATGGGGAGTCAATATAATAGAACCTGTTACTGCATAAGCCTATGGTATCAGAGTTTTGGCATGCTTGCCAAAATTAATTTGGCTTGTTGTCACTTCAAATATCTCCAAAGTTAACCATTTAAACTAAAAGTTACTTCAACCTAAACTAAAGTAGCTTATAATGATCAATTTAATGTATTTATCTCAGAAAATGACAGAAACTCAAAGCCATCGGACTATGCAACTTTAAGTTCACTTTGAACCCAGAAGCACCTGTGGCTGATGACCAAACATAGCAGAATTGACGCCATACATTTATTGTTATACTTGACCGTCCTGATATGACCATATATGTTAGTAGGACATTAAACCCAAACATGTTGTATGCAGGTATTGCAATACCTCAGGGAGAGGTTTGATGCCCCTGCCCTGCAGAGTTGTAAACCACTGCCTTGTGCTACAGGTTCTTGATAGAACTGAAGGCTAAGGGAGCAAACCCTAAACAGAAAACCATGTCACTGTGGCAGCATTAAGGGCGGTTGATGTATGGAACTCCCAACATCTCCCGACCAGCCACTGCAGGGACAAATAGTTTTGCGCCTGTCTGGACATGTTCTTGCCAGTGTGAAACCTCTATTTGCTCCCTGAGAGAGTGGCGCTGGTAACTTGCAAAGGCCAGCAGCACTTCAACACTTTTGCACGCAGCTTTCATGAAATGCGTCCATGCGGGTCAAAGGCAAGATCTACCGTGCAATCGTGCTATCCACCCTGCTATACGGAGCCGAGGCCTGGACAGTGTACATAGGACAGGTGAAAAAGCTGCATGCCTTCATGATGCGACATCTGTGTTCAATCATGAGGCTAACCTGGAAGGACAAAGTGACAAATAAGGAAATACTCAAACAGACGGGGCTGCCATCTATGGAAGATCTTCTGGTCAAAAAGTATCTCCGGTTGACTGAACACCTCATGAGGATGTCATCAGACAGGCTACCAAAGCAGATCCTCTATTCTCAACTGTCTTCTGGTTACAGAAAGAGAGGGCACCCTCATCTCTGGTTCAAGGATACCATCAAGAGAAACCTGAAGCTCAGAGACATTAAGACTGATTCATGGACATCACTCTCACAGCAGAGAGCTAAATCGAGAGCGGCAGTCAAGTAATGAAAGCAGTCTTTGTCGCATCGTGACCGACAGCATGATGATGATGAAACCCAAACAAATAAATAAATGTTGCACTTGAGCCAACAACTGGTGTGTGTTGAAGCTGCAAAGTCCGATGAAAACATCAGCGTTTCAAAGTCAAAGTTTCAAAGACAACCGCCCCTCACGTTACTCCAATGGAGACTGGGGAGGATTTCACTTTGGTCAACAAACGGCGTCCGAAGGATAAGGCTGACCCGAGCAGACACAGGTAAACACTCCTGGGCAAAGGAACAGATCAAGACAGCACCACAGCTGTCCAGCGTTGAAAACAAGCACCCTGACAGGAGATTATACGTTATGGGCAGAGTAAATACCTCGTCAATAAAAAAATTAAAAAGTAATGATCTAAATTTAATTCTACATATCTAACTTAGATACTGGTGCATGTATTAAACATGTGTCGCCACTCACAAGGGAATAAATACGGAGGCAACATAATCCTGTTATTGCAGAAGCCAATGTTGTTTTTGTTTTTGGGGAGTTTTCAGTCACATTGGTGCGCTGAAGGCTGCAAATCTGCAGCACTGAATGGGCACCACTGAAAGCGGTCCCAGGTGGTCAGGAGTTGGCTTCCGATAGGTAATGGTCAGAGAAATTGGGGGGGATGGGGGGAAGGGGGAGGGGAGGGGGGTAGGGGGAGAGAGGAGGGGGGTTAGGGGGAGGGGGGAGGGGAGATGGGTGGTAGGGGGAGGGGGAGGGGGGGAGGGGGCAGGGGGCAGGGGGAGGGGGGAGGGAGGGAGGAAGAAAAAAGGCAGCGTAAGAGCCCAACCACTGTCCTCTGAGAGGGCCGGGGGAGCTGGGTGGTTGGTGTAGTTTTACGCCGCAGTAAGACCCTAGGCCATGCCAGGACGTGCACCGACTTGTGACAGCGCGCACTCAAGCCAATGGTGTCAGAGTGTTGGCATTCCTGCCCGAATTTATTTTCCATGGTTGCACTTCAAATATCTCAAAATAAATTAGCCATTTAAAATAAAAGTTCTTTCAAGCTAAAGTAAGGTACATTTTAACGATCAAACTAATGTATGTATCTCAGAAAATGTCAGCAATTCAAAACCACCGGACTGGGCAACTTTAGATACAGTTTGGATCTAGACTTTGAGCAGTTTGACCGACCTGGGCAGGTGACTGGGAACGTCCACGATATCAACTGATCAACACAGACGCGACATCACAACGAGCACAGAGGCACAATTACGAACAAACACGGGAATAATCATGGTCGGATAAGAGTTTTTGTTGTCCACTAATTTGTTGACTTCGTTCGTATATGACAAAAAATATCTAAAATAAATTAGCCATTTAAAATAAAAGTTCTTTCAAGCTAAAGTAAGGTACATTTTAACGATCAACCTAATATATTTATCTCAGAAAATGTCAGCAATTCAAAACCATCGGACTATGCAACTTTAGATACAGTTTCAATCTGGACGTTGAGCAGTTTGACCGACCAGGGCAGGTGACTGCGAATGTCCATGATATCAATCAACACAGACGCGACATCACAACGAGCACAGAGGCACAATTACAAACAAACACGGCAAGAATCACGGTCGGATAAGAGTTTTTGTTGTCCACTAATTTGTTGACTTCGTTCGTATATGACAAAAAAAGAAGATGCACTTATTTATTCTGCACAAAGAAGCGACGGCAACACTCGCCTCATGAATATTCTACCCCAGAAGAGCTTTAATTTGACTTAAGTTGTCTTTTCCTTTTATCCCCCCCCCCACCTCCCTCTCTTCTCTCATCGCCCCGACAGCAATGTAAATGAAGACTTAGACGAGTACGTAGGTCACTTATTGTGAGATGTCCTGATGAATTATAATTTACTGCAATGTCAGCAATAAGTATTCTGCCTGCAGCGATAGACGCGCGTGCGCACAATTTGTATCGTTTGGAACACGCGCTATGTCACCGCAACCGGACGGGATGGCCCAGTGGGTACAGCACATACTTCTCATGCGGAAGGTGGCTAGATCGATTCCCGGCCGAGTCAAGCCAATGATTCACTAAGTGGATGTTTGTCGCTACTTTGCCCGATGATTACCATTACTAGGATAGGTCAATGGCTGGTTGGCTCAGTGTCAGGATAATATGACTGAGTGGGATATTGGGTCATGTTGGCAGTGTCCCTGTATCCCACTATGGCAACACTATAACGTTGCTATGAATGTGCACTGTCACAAGTTGGTAGGTATTCATCCTGGTGCTAAGTGGTAGGACCTTAGATATTGCTAGGACGTAAAACCAAAGCAAATAATATACCCCCACCCCCAGCCCCACAGCACCCCCAGCCCACCCACCCCACACCACCCCCACCCACACCCCCACACCCACACCCACACGCCAGTGATGGTCTCGCTTGCACGCACGTGCCAGAGGAGGCGGGCATCACGCCGCCACCTCGCCGTGCGTTTATCACTGCAGGTGCCCTGTGTTATAATATGTTGTGTGCCTTGCCACTCGCCTCCTGCCACCCGCCTTGCCACCCGCCTCCCCGCGCCTTGCCACCCGCCTTGCCACCCGCCTTGCTGCCTGCCTCCCCGCCTCCTGGCACCTGCCTCCCCGTGCCTTGACACCCACCTTGCCACCCGCCTTGCCGCCCACCTCCCCGCCTCCTGCCACCCGCCTCCCTGTGCCTTGCCGCCTCCTCCCACCTGCGTCCCCGCGCCTTGCCACCCGCCTTGCCACCCGCCTCCCTGCGCCTTGCCACCTGCCTTGCCACCTGCCTTGCCACCTGCCTTGCCACCTGCCTCCCGCGCCTTGCCACCCACCTTGCCACCCGCCTCCCCATGCCATGCCAGCTGCCTTGCCACCTGCCTTGCCACCTGCCTTCCGCGCCCTGCCACCCGCCTTGCCACCAGCCTCCCCGCGCTGCCCGGGACACACCGTGCAACAAGTCGGACGCACGACTCATGCTGTCAGATGTCATAGAGGCATCGTGCATATAGCATACCGTACATCAAGAAGTCGGACTGCACGACTTTATTTGTGCGAAGGCAAACAAACTTCCGAGCGAGTGGAGTGTCACCACGCCTCGCGCAGGGGGGGGGGGGGGGATGAGCCGTGCATCCCGGACCCCCCACCCGGATAGGCAGGGGGGGGGGGGCATTCCAGATCTTATTAAAACGCGATAATAGTCTTATCACTATCCATATTAGCCAGAGTCAGAGGAGTAACTTCTGTCCCGATAGAAGCGTGGTGGTGATCGGAAGCACAATCTACAAACATGAAATAATGGACTATGGTCATGAGGTTAAAGCAAACATTATTGACCTGTTCAATCATGATTTAGTCAGGGTTCATTCAGTCTTGGGCAGGTTGGTTGAGTACATTCTTGAAGATTTATACTGCCTATCATGGATAAGTCTGAATAGACTTGTTTTCACCATTAGACAGTTTGTCGATAGAAAGCCCGAGCCTACACTTTTACCGACCCAAGGGATTTTTAACCTCCCACACCACATAGACATGGTATGAGAGCAACTGGCCTTTGATGACACTGTAAGTTATACACAGCGGTGGAAATCCAAATTGGCAGAGGTTGGGGGGCACAGGGAATCGAACCACCAACCTTCAGATTAGGAGTCTGACCTAGAAAAAAGTCAGACACTCTAACCACTCCACCACGGAGAACACCACTCACCCACTCACCCACTCACACACACATTAGATTAAGAGTAATGCGCAGTTTCATCGGATAACCAGATGGCAGTGCAGTGCCGGCCCGCTCTGCCCACACCCAGTAGCGCCCCCTGATGGGCTAAGTGGAACTCTCCTATTAGCCGAACTCTCCAGCCGCGGAGGGGCGGAAGAAGCGCTAGTTATACTTTTTGCGCGCGTAATTACGTGAAATCACGTTCGAGCAGACGACATTCAATTTGTCGGGCGTTTATCAAATAACCAATTTGCCCTGGATTATTAATTAGCGCGCGACGCGGGAAAAGAGAAATCAATCAAGTTTATTTAATTAGGGATTTAATTATGTCGCGCGAGGCTTATGCATGCTGATGAAGGAGGTAAGTGATGGAGGTGGTGTGGTGGTGTGGTGGTGTGGTGGTGTGGTGGTGTGGTGGTGTGGTGGTGTGGTGGTGTGGTGGTGTGGTGGTGTGGTGGTGTGGTGGTGTGGTGGTGTGGTGGTGTGGTGGTGTGGTGGTGTGTGGTGTGGGGTGGTGTGTGGTGGTGTGGTGTGTGGTGGTGCTGGTGTGGTGTGGTGGGTGGTGTGTGGTGGTGTGGTGTGTGGTGGTGCGTGGTGGTGTGTGGTGTGAGGTGGTGTGGCGGTGTGGTGGTGTGTGGTGTGGTGTGTGGTCGTGGTGTGTGGTGGTGGTGTGTGGTGTGTGGGTGGCATGTGGTGTGTGGGTGGTGTGGTGGTGTGGGCTGGTGTGTGGTGGTGGTGTGTGGTGGTGTGTGGGTGGTGGTGTGTGTGGGTAGTGGTGTGGTGGTGTGTGATGGTGTGTGGTGTGTGGGTGGTGTGTGGTTGTGTGGTTGTGTGGTGGTGGTGTGGTGTTTTGTGGTGGTGGTGTGGTGTGGTGGTGTGTGGTGGAGGTGGTGTGGTGGTGGTGTGGTGGTGTGGTGGTGGTGGGTGTGGTGATGTGGTGGTAGTGGTGGTGTGGTGGTGTGGTGGTGGAGTGGTGTGGTGGTGTGGTGGTTGTGGTGTGGGTGGTGGTGTTGTGGTGTGGAGGTGTGGTGTGATGATGGTGGTGTGGTGGTGTGGTGGTGTGGAGGTGTGGTGATGTGGTGTGGTGGTGTGGTGGTGCAGTGGTGCGGTGGTGTGGTGTGGTGGTGCGGTGGTGTGGTGGTGCAGTGGTGTGGTGG
>CM059202.1:1229335-1260854 GCA_030323885.1 Branchipolynoe longqiensis
TGTTTTCAGTTGTTATTTTGCCATATTTGTTTCTAGTGTGTTTGTGATGTATGTTATTTATCTGTCGTGTGTTATGGGAATGGACCTGATTGTTTTCTTTGAAGAGATTATCAAATATTTCAGGGAGGAGGCCATTCTTTTGCTTGTAAACAAATTTTGCAATGTATATTTTATAAATGTCAGTTACCATAAGTAAGTCCAGGTCTTTATGAAGTGATTTAGTTGGGGTGAGATAGTCTTTGCTATACAGTATTTTCAAGGCTCTGTTTTGTTGTGTCTGTACCTTTTTTAGGGTTGATGATTTGGCTCTCCCATACACCTCTATACCATACTGGATTTTGGAGTAAACATATGCATAGTATAGTAATTTTTTATTTTCCTCATGTACCCGTCGTCTGATTATTTTAAATGAGTTAGCCATTTTAATTATTGAATTATTTAAGTCATCAATATGTTCATCCCAGTTGAGGTTCTCATCTAGAATTATACCTAGGTATTTCACAGAAGGGACTCTCTTTATTGTGTTATTGTTTATCTTTATGTTGTTTAGGTAATCAGGAATGGTTGTACTTCTGCTTTTAAATATTGTGTAGCATGTTTTGTTCAGGTTTACTGTTAATTTGTTATCATTGCACCATGTAAATATATCTGAAAGGAATGTTTTAATTGAATGTTTTAGTTGTTTGGGTGAATTTGAGGTTATGAAGCCATTGGTATCATCTGCAAATAACCTTGTTTTGACATCTTGTTTTGTACAGTTGAATATATCATTTGTGTAGATCAAAAATAGGAGAGGTCCCAGGACAGAACCTTGGGGGACACCATTGGTGATTGAGTTTAGCTTGGATCGTTTACCGTTTATGTATGTAAATTGCTTTCTATTGCTTAGGTAACTCTCAAACCATTTAAGTCCCTGGCCTCGAATTCCGTTTTGCCTAAGTTTTGAGAGTAAGACCCAGATAGCACACAGCCGTCGGCCCGACGTCGGCTATTGGTCGCACCGTCGCGATCGACTTTCCACCGTCGGGCCACCGGTGGATTTCCGACCTTGGGAATCAATCCCTTTCCACTTTTGAGCCACCGTCGGGCAGCCGTCGGGCCGCCGGTGGTGTTCCGACGTTAGGGTTCAATCCCTTTCCACTTTTAAGTCACCGTCGGGCCATCGTCGGCCCGACGGTGGTGGGCCGCCGCAGGTTTGCATTCATTTTCCATGTCTGGTCCACCGTCGAGCCACCGTCGAGCCGACGGTGGTGTTCCGACGTTAGGGTTCAATCCAAATTTCCACTTTTGAGCCGTCGGGCCACCATCGGCCCGACGGTGGTGTTCCGACGTTAGGTTTCAATCCCTTTCCACTTTTGAGCCACCGTTGGGCCACGGTCGGGCCGCCGGTGGTGTTCCGACGTTAGGGTTCAATTCCTTTCCACTTTTGATTCACCGTCGGGACTCCGTCGGCCCGACGGTGGTTGGCCGCCGCAGGTTTGCATTCATTTTCCACGTCTGGTCCACCGTTGGGCCATCGTCGAGCCGACGGTGGTGGGCCGCGCATGCGCAGTTCTTTAAATTTGGATTTCGGCTCGAGTCGCCAGCGGAACACGTGCGATTGTTGATCAGTGTTCTTTTTCTACCAATAACTCCAGAAATACCAGGAATTTTAAGGAATATTTAACAGGTATGTTTATTAATATGTTTAGATTATTTTGTAAAAGTTTTGTAATTTATTACGAAGTATTAATGGAATTATTCGTGTTAATACGATTTGAATTATCCGATACGGTTTGTTTACTTCGAATCGCCACCGGACCACGTGCGATCGTTGAGCAGTGTTCTTTTTCTACAAATAACTCCATAAATCGGAGGAATTTTAAGGAATTATTTAACAGGTTTGTTTATTAATATGCTTAGATTATTTTGTAAAAGTTTTGTAATTTATTACGACGTATTAATGGAATTATTCGTGTTAATACGATTTGAATTACCATGTACGGAAGGTTGACCAAGAACCGCCATCTTGGTTTTTTTCGAGAAGACACTGTCACTATAGTGTCAATACGTACAGACTATATTAAATTTATAAGGTTAGGGTTCTCGATTTCTATTAATTTTGAATAAAACTAATATTTTTGCACTTGTTTGTCGCCGTCGGGCGACGGCGGCAGCCGCCGTCGCCCCGACGGCGGCAGGTTGGACAAAACAACGTCGGCCCGACGGCGTTTCTCGCCGTCGGGCCGACGGGTTTGTCGCCGTCGGCTCATCGGCGGCTGCCGCCGTCGGGGCGACAGCGGCGGCCGCCGTCGCCCCGACAGCGGGAGGTTGGACAAAACAACGTCGGCCCGGCGGCAGTTTCCACCGTCGGGCCGACGGAGCGGCCGCCGTCGGGCCGCCGTCGGGCCGACGGCTGTGTGCTATCTGGGTAAGATGTCATGGTCTACGGTATCAAATGCTTTGCTCAGGTCTAAGTAGACTCCTGCAACATGTTTCCCATTTTCAAGGTCTTGTAGTATATTATTGCTGAGTGATTCTCTCTAAATCCAAATTGGTATTTGTATAATATTTTGTATTTGTTAAGAAATTGGTAAACTCTTTTGTACATTAGTTTTTCCATTAATTTGTTTAGGGTACTGAGTAGGCTGATTGGCCTGTAGTTATCAACTACCCAGATAGCACACAGCCGTTGGCCCGACGGCGGCCTCTCCGTCGGGCCAAAGGTGGAAACCGTCATCGGGCCGATGTTGTTTTGTCCAACCTCCCGCCATTGCCTCGACGGCGGCTGCCGCCGTAGGCCCGACGGCGGCTGCTGCCATAGGCCCGACGGCGGCTGCCGCCATAGGCCCAACACAATATATTTATTCCAAATTAATAGAAAACCTTATAAATTTAATATAATATTTTTGGTAAAGAAATACAGAAAAAGTGAAATATCTCTACAACCACACCACGTAGAAACAAATCGCTTGGTACACATATAGACAACATCGTTACCAAAAAGATTATATTAAATTTATAAGGTTAGGGTTCTTGATATCTATTAATTTTGAATAAAAGTAATATTTTGCACCTGTACGTATTGACACTATAGTGACAGTGTCTTCTCGGAAAAAACCAAGATGGCGGTCCTTCATCAACATTCCGTACCGGGTAGTTCAAATCGTATTAACACGAATAATTCCATTAATACATCGTAATAAATTACAAAACTTTTACAAAATAATCTAAACATATTAATAAACAAACCTGTTAAATAATTCCTTAAAATTCCTCCGATTTCTGGAGTTGTTTGTTGAAAAAGAACGCTGCTCAACGATAGCACATGTGCCGATGGCGACTCGAGCTGGAAAACATATTTAATGAACTGCGCATGCGCGTATCAACAAATCAATGCAAACCAGCGGCGGGCTACCGCCGTCGGCCCGACGGTGGCTCAAAAGTGGAGAGGGATTGAAACCTAACGTCGGAAGACCACTGTAGGCCCGACGGTGGCTCGAATGTGGAAAATGAATCCAAACCAGCGGCGGGCTGCCGCCCTTGGCCCGACGGTGGCCCGACGGTGACTCAAAAGTGGAAAGGGATTGAAACCTAACGTCGGAAGACCATCGTAGGCCCGACGGAGGCCCGACGGTGGCTCGAATGTGGAAAATGAATGCAAACCAGCGGCGGGCTACCGCCGTCGGCCCGATGGTGGCTCAAAAGTGGAAAGGGATTGAAACCTAACGTCGGAAGACCACCGTAGGCCCGACGGTGGAAAGTCGGTGGCGACGGTGCGACCAATAGCCGACGTCGGGCCGACGACTGTGTGCTATCTGGGTAGGTATTTCTCATTTTTCTTATGGATGGGTATTACTTTTGCAACTTTGAGATTTTCAGGAACAGTAGCATTTTCAAATGATAGGTTTATTATGTGGGAGATAGATGGTGCGAGTAGAGTGTCACACTCTTTGATTATTTTTGGCGAGATATTGTCATGACCGCTTGACTTATTAGGATTTAGTTTCTTTATTTCTTCGAGGATTTCTTGTTCATTGGTGGGACTAAGAAAAAAACTATGTGAATTTGGGTGTTTAAGATATTGCTTGTGTGCTATGTTATTACTGGTGTGAATGGGCCTTTATCTATTGAGTTATTGAACTAGACATACGATTCAATTACCTTCATATTAGGAAAAAGAACCTATTGGAAGCTTTCATCAACCTTTCTATCCCCTTTTTCAAGCCAATTTTAGTGCAGCAAACAAACTGCAGCTCGGGGCCCCATTCATTTTAGCAACAAATTGGTCTTGCTTTATTACTTTAATCTAACTTTATCTATGGTTTTAACTTCTTGCTCTTCGATTCAACACATTTAAAACATTGAAAGATATTGAAAACAAACGAAAACAAATGGAAACATTAGACCATTCCATATCGGTTTGGTTACACATCACACCCAACCCAACTGCTTGCAGGGCTACTCAGAGTCAGGGCCCCTTTCATCTTAACAACAAAATAGTCTCACTTTAGTACTTTCATCTAGCTTTATCTATCTTGTTAACATCCTGCTCTTCGATTCAGCAATATTAAAATATTAAATGATGGTGAAAACAAATGGAAACATTAGACCTTTCCATATCATTTTTGCTACACAATATTGGCACTCAACTGCCTTTGTTTACATGCGTCTATCTACACTATAGGTGGCATCAGCTGTCACCTCCTCCCATCATTACCTCATGCTTCCTTCACTAGGTGGCAGCACTATAGTACCGCTACATCTATGACTGGATACTCATTCATAATTTCACTCTTTCATTCAAATATGTCATGCTTTTTAACATCATGCTCTTCCATTCAACAAAATTAAAATATTGATTGATATTGAAAACAAATGAAAACAAATGGTAACAATAGATCATATTGAATGATATTGAAAACAAAAGGAAACATCGGACCATTCCAAATCATTAAAATACTGATTGATGCTGATTGATATTGATATGGAACAAATGGAAACATCGAACCATTCCAAATCGTGTTTACATGTGCCTATACACTCATGTTTCCATCACTAGGTGGCACCTTCGATTTAACTAATTAAAAGATATTGAAAACAAATGAAAACAAATGGAAACAATAGACCATATCGAATGATATTGAAAACAAAGGGAAACATCGGACCATTCCAAATCGTGTTTACATGCACCTATACACTCATGTTACATTCACTAAGCGGCAGCACTATATAGTACTATAACACTATTGCACTACATCTACGATTTAACTAATTAAAAATATTGAATGTCATTGAAAACAAATGAAAACAAATGAAAACAAATGGAAACAATAGACCATATTGAATGATATTGAAAACAAAAGGAAACAGACCATTCCAAATCGTTAAAATACTGATTGATACTGATTGATATTGATATGGAACAAATGGAAACATCGGACCATTCCAAATCGTGTGTACATGCGACTATACACTTATGTTTCCTTCACTATGTAAAAATATACAGATTTTCTGTTCAGATTTATATATTGGCAAAGAACATTATTATTCTCGGGCGATGGAGTGGGGACCAGGATTATGTAACAGAGAAGCAATGGGTCCCCCACTCATTTTGTGACATAAGCGCCTATGTGGAAATATGATAACACATAGCGACCAAGATTTTGATGTGATGTTCATACTTAAGAGACTGTTAATAACTATTGAAATGTTCCCTTCATGAACCAGAGAGAGGGCATTGAGGGAGAGAAGCATTGATATATGTTTGTTGTAACTATCTGCAACTACCTGTAACCACGGGGCCGATGGACAAGCACACCCAGCCATACTGCATACATCATGGACACCACCTGCAGCTGGGGTTGAGTGACAGGTGCCCACTATTAAGGCATCGCCCACCCAGGCTGTATAGGGTGTATGATTGGCTGGCTGTGTGAGCCCAGTCACCTGCATTCCTTATACCTGACACACAGACCCCACAAGAGGACACACTCCACTTTCTACACTCAAACGAGCAACATCTATTCCAAAGACACTGAGCTGTGCGCAACAACCATTGGACTCAGGTTCCATGGGCTGTAGGCACTGATCCTGATATACACAAGCAAGAGTCATGCGGATCTGTGTGGGCAGTTGGTAAGGAGTGAGGATGATAGGTCACCAGTAGGTGAACAGGGTGTAAAATATTCTGATAAAATGCATTCGTGGGGGAATGCAAATGGTCTATAATGGTAAATGGTATATAGTGCCAGGTGCATGAATGTATTTATGTAGTTGCTGGTGATCCTTCACTTATGGTCAATGGTCATTGTGTATTAGGTAGTTAGTGTGAAAGAGGCACTAGAGATAGTGTGTAAGGGGCACTTGGAGCTCTACTCACTACCCCCTCCTCCCTCTGTTAGTCAAGGATCACCACACACTCAACTCAAGCAGGTGGTGGCCAAGCAGCCACAATGCGTGGTGGTGGTGGGCAGATCACTATAGCCGTGGTGACACAGGAATGCTTGATGTTCATTGGTGGAACAGTAAATGCTTGATTCTCATTGGAGAACACGGTCAGGTGGTATGCCATACCAGATCCATGTACCACTATATAATAATAAACCTGAGGGCATTGTCTCTCTCGCTACTTTCATTCTTTATACTCTTCCTTTCTCTTCTTGCCTGTATTGATTTCATTATAGCCTGCCTACACAAACCACAGATGCCAGCTGAGGACTTTACGACTGGTGATCACGACGTTCTTTAACACCGTACGGTTAGTAATACTGTGTACAACATGACGTTCTCGACTGGTACTTTATATATTTGATAGACTATATACTGACGACCGGGAGTTATTTTGACTAATAGGTTAGTTCATTACAACGTCATAGACTGGTGCTTTATATACTGTAAACTTATGTACTGTTGACCAGAAGTTATTTTGACTAAGAGTTAGACTACGACGTATATTTCTATTCAGAATTGACAGATATTGCATTTCGGTAGTTATTTTTAATATGACGGTAGTGACTGCAGTAGTTGCTAGATAGTGTTAATTTCAAAATTTAGCAAGAACTCATTGACTTCGACAGGTTTGGTGACTTGTGTATGTAGTGTTTTTCTTCTATCTAGTTTTTTATTCATTACATCAATCTTCAATGGGTTAGTTTCATTTGAAATTTGCTTGTCGACGACTTTTCCGGCAGAGTGTGTCTATTCTTAGGGGAAACATTAGTCTTTGACAATGGTATTACTGTAACATGCCATGATTGAAGCCTCGTGTAACTGGTGAATAGAATTCTTTTATTGGGACTACTTTCGGTTTCTGCTATAACCTTGAGATGAATGGAGTGGCGTAGTAATACACTACATGATATTTTTCACTTTTCTTCTGCTTTACAGGCATATTTCTATACTTGGATTCAATTCTTTAATTTATTTCTACCACCGCATACAACAGCAGCTTGACAATGCCTATCACATGGCATAAGGAGGAACAATTGCGAGATGAATTTCAGTGACGGTTTGACAGTCAGTGTGAATTGGGTACATATACTGCTGAGACTGATAAGATAGATGCATGGAGTAGGTTCATGTCACAAAGTCTTGATATCATTAGGGAGGAGAATGAGGAGCAATCATTTAATGTAAGGGAATGTACTGAATTGAGGGAGGACAGAGAAAAACGAGGGAAAAGCAGGAGTTATTGCAATTAGAACATCATCAGCATGAAGTACGCAATAGGTCGTGGAAAGTCTGTACCCCTACTTGACAGGACAGATAGAGGTGCTTTACGCAAGTGGATAGACTTAATTGAACTTATAGGGACTTTAGCAGATGTTTCTGACTTGGATATCATTTGTTTTGCGATGTCTAATGCAACTGGTACATTGCATGAGGTCTTGTTCACTGCTTTCCAACATAAAGGTGCTAAGTCATGGGGGACATAAAAGAAGTTATAGCTAAGACTTTGCTAACAGCAGATGCGCGTAGTCATCTAAAGAGTATTGTCATGTCTATGAGACAAAATGAAGGTGAGACAGTAGCTGCTTATTGTAAACGTTTCAAATTGTTTGCGAGCCGACCCAACTGAAGGTAGTGAGGTGTTAATGCTTATAGGGTGTGTGCTAGAAACTTAAATTTTAGTTCAGGTTAACAACTGTGATTAAAATGAAGAACTTATACCGAACATACTATAATCCCAGATAGCACACAGCCGTCGGCCCGACGTCGGCTATTGGTCGGTCCGTCGGCACCGACTTTCCACCGTCGGGCCACCGTCGGCCCGACGGTGGTGTTCCGACGTTGGGAATCAATCCCTTTCCACTTTTGAGCCACCGTCGGGCCACCGTCGGTGGTGTTCTGACGTTAGGGTTCAATCCAAATTTCCACTTTTGAGCCGTCGGGCCGACCGAGGCCCGACGGTGGTGGGCCGCCGCAGGTTTGCATTCATTTTCCACACTTGCTATACCGTCGGGCCATCGTCGGCCCGACGGTGGTGTCCCGACCTTAGGTTTCAATCACTTTTCCACTTGTGAGCCACCGTCGGGCCACCGTCGGCCCGACGGTGGCGTTCCGACGTTAGGGTTCAATCCCTTTCGACTTTTGATTCACCGTCGGGCCATCGTCGGCTCGACGGTGGTGGGCCGCCGCAGGTTTGCATTCATTTTCCAAGTCTGGTACACCGTCGAGCCACCGTCGAGCCGACGGTGGTGGGCGGCGCATGCGCAGTTCTTTAAATTTGGATTCCGGCTCGAGTCGCCCGCGGAACACGTGCGATTGTTGATCAGTGTTCTTTTTCTACCAATAACTCCAGAAATACCCGGAATTTTAAGGAATCATTTAACAGGTATGTTTATTAGTATGTTTAGATTATTTTGTAAAAGTTTTGTAATTTATTACGAAGTATTAGTGGAATTATTCGTGTTAATACGATTTGAATCATCCGATACGGTTTGTTTACTTCGAGTCGCCGGCTCGAGTTGCCAGCACAACACGTGCGATCGTTGGACAGCGTTCTATTTGAACAAATAACGCCAGAAATCGGAGGAATTTAAAGGAATTATTTAACAGGTTTGTTTATTAATATGTTTAGATTATTTTGTAAAAGTTTTGTAATTTATTACGATGTATTAATGGAATTATTCGTGTTAATACGATTTGAACTACGTGGAGTGGTTGTAGAGATATCGCTTTAGGCTTAGGGTCGACGGCGTTTGTCGCCGTCGCCCCGACGGCGACAAACGCCGTCGGGGCGACGGTGGGAGGTTGGACAAAACAACGTCGGCCCGACGGCGTTTGTCGCCGTCGGCCCAACGGCGGCAGCCGCCGTCGCCCCGACGCCGTCCGGGCGACGGCGGCTGCGCCGTCGGGGCGACGGCGGCAGCCGCCGTTGGGCCGACGGCGGGAGGTTGGACAAAACAACGTCGGCCCGACGGCGTTTTCCACCGTCGGGCCGCCGGAGCGGCCGCCGTCGGGCCGCCGTCGGGCCGACGACTGTGTGCTGTCTGGGAATGTTGTACTATAGGTTTTGCTTGAGGGGTGTGATTTTGATTTTACTTGATTGGAAGGGTCCAATTTATTTAGTACATTTTAATAGATTTCAAATATAGGAAATTAAAGGTTTACCCAGGACATCCTGAAGTTTGGCGAGATAAGTTTGGCACATCCGCC
This sequence comes from Branchipolynoe longqiensis, assembly GCA_030323885.1. Taxonomy (NCBI): domain Eukaryota; kingdom Metazoa; phylum Annelida; class Polychaeta; order Phyllodocida; family Polynoidae; genus Branchipolynoe; species Branchipolynoe longqiensis. The sequence continues at coordinate 1,238,975 of CM059202.1, forward strand.
ACTTTGCGGATGTATGGGGATTATCCACCGAGGTCACCATGGCAGCAGCAGAGGAGGAAGTAGCCACAGGGTCATCCGTGGAACATGCCTCTGTGGGTCTGCTGCCAGATGCCACTGGATGGAGCATATGAGAAAGAAATAGGATACTAAAACCAAACAGTTTAAAGTTATTTGTTAGAGATTACTGGGGTGGGGGGATAACTGAGAAGTGGGATAGTTTGAATATGGTGCATGATTCGTACTAAAGGTTTGCCACATGGTGGTGTAGTCATGCTAGATTGGTAATGTGAAGGCTGCTATTTAGAAAATGGATGGGTGATTGGAGAGAAGGGGCTTTGTAACCATAAGTAAGGTTGTAATTGAATAAGTGAATATAACTGAAGTAGAGAGGTGGCGAATGAAAGAAAAAAGGCAAGTAGGTAGAAGCATAGGATTTCCAGAGGTTAGAAGAGTATCAGCATGGAGCTGTTTTGATAATGAGAAAAGAACAAGTGTTAAAACTTACCGTCTGTGGAGACAAACCAATCCTGGAATTTCTACCAGTTCTGTTTTAAGAATTCCGCACCGGAACCAGAGCAGAGGTCAAAATTCCCGCATGCGGAATTCAGAAACAGAACCATATCCACATCACCATCTGTGTTAAGGTAACGCAGGAGGCGTGCCTGGATAAATACAAATGGAAAGGGAAGCATGTGTCATTGGATGTTTGTAAAGTAAAGTAAAGTAATTATGATAATCGGAAATAAAATGGAAGTTTAGAAAGGCGAGCATCAGGAAATTGGCAATGGGGGATCTATATGAAAATGTAACGATGAAATGGCGATTACCAGAAGAAATGAAGTAAAGAGATGACAAATAAATCAAAGAAAATTAAAGACACAAAACAGAAGAGATGAAGATAGATAAAAATGATGAAATATAATTAAATCAATACCTCCTTACACAGACGGTGATATGCTCCATTGACTACTGCCTGACGCTCCTGGAAAGTCATCTCATCGGGAACGAGTTGAGTGAGGTGGCGGGCATCCTGCTGATAGGACTCCCACTCAGTGCGCAGAAGGGAGTTCCACCCCACCACCCAAGCACTCTGTTTGTAACCGAAGCTGCCCTGGACTGCATAAATGCAGTAGAAATGGAAATTGATGCTATAAATTGTTGTGGTAACTGTACAAAATTAATTATTGGTTATGCTGATTTTAACCCTAGGTGGTGCATTACATGTTCGCAGCTTTCCCACAGGTGGTGCATGGTGCTTTTGGCAGTGTGCAATCTTCATACAAAAGAATTAAATATCTGTAAAAACACCACCTAGAAACAAACTGCTTGGTACACAAAGAGATAACATACAAACAGGTTACATTAAATTCACACGGTTAGGGTTCTGCATTTCTATTAATTTACATTTGTTCTTCGGCGCAAAGCACGCGCTCAGACACAATGTTTGTAAACATTGAAAGTGGTCTATAACTCAGGTATGCGGCAAGGTATGTTGAGAAGCAAGCATAGTTGAGACAGTTTATTCACATATGAAAAATATAAAGTGTACCTGACTTGGTTGACTGCTTGTAGAGGTCGAAAACAGTTGCGTGCTTAGCATGCTGCACAGACAGCTGAACCTTCTGTCTCAGGATTTCTGACTGAACGGCAGGATCGGAGGAAACCGCGGGAATGGCCTGATCAATCTCCAGAGCAGCATTCCTCCTCATATTGCTGATACGGACCTAGAGTGAGAAGTGCATAAGCTAGAGGATTATAACTGATCATTGTGGCAGTATAGAATACATCGCTGTACTGAACCCCATTATGGGGATCTGTGCAAAAAGGGATGACCGTGGTGTGGGGGCGTGGAGGTGTAGGAGTGTGGGTGTGTGTGGGGAGTGTTACCTCACACCAGCTGGATGACCTGTAATCCAAGTAGGGTGGTTAGTTGTAGGAGACCAGATTAGACAGACTTAGGGGTTCCTTTTGACCATGTGGCGATGTTTTATGTTTTTATGTGCTTATGTGTCCTATAACATAGTTCGGAATAATGAATATTAGGCTCAAATATAAAACTGTTATACTGATATACTTACATTAAAATTGATGGTTTTGATAATATGCAGAATAGAGTATTAAAATAGATATGCTTCGGCACTGTGGGGATGACCAAATAATGGAAATAATAGAAAAAATAAAATGAGTTTTTGATTCTAACCTTGACAGCGCGTAAAGACATATGGGCTGGCCCTGCAACGCGTAGCAGTTCCGGCTCGAACGCTTTGGCTGCGCTGATCAATCCCCATAGTAAAACTGCTGGAGCACTGCACGTTGCTCAGCTGTGGTGGAAACCACATTCTGCAAAATTGACAGAAGGGACAACAATTTTGTTAATATAAAAGAATGGTGAGGAGATATTCAATGTGATAGTTGAAAAGTCGAAAAGGAATTTTGCTGTATTTTTGCTGTATTTTTAAGGAAAACCAGAAATAGCCGATTTATAATTGTAAAGTGAAATACTCACACGTTTGCTCTCAAGCAGACTCCGGGAAGACATTGCAGATTAGAAAATGGTGTAGAGCGTATAGTCAGTGTCATGACTCAGGTGTGAATGAGAAGCTCTATGGGACTGTTGGTACACCCAGTGGTAAGGGGATGAAGTGTGGTCGATTGTGCAGGTGGTGCCATCGGGTGTGCAAATTGATTATTAGTACGCGACGGAAAAAGTAAGGCAACAAACATAGTATAATATATAGATGGATGAGTCATTCCTCTGGCTGGTACCTCTAAAGGCCACTCCGTTTAATCAAAAAGCAAATTTTCCTGCCGAATGAATGCAAATACAGAGTTGCGCAGGCGCAAGAAGCGTCGGAGCGCTACCAGAGCCGGCTAGGCGCTGCCCAGTAACATCAAAGCGGCACCGGGCTGCACCAACACATCAAAGCAGCGCAGTGCTGCGCAAATACGTGCAGGCGCCCGAGGCCCCGGCGCGATACCGGAGCCGGCTAGGCACAGCCCAGTAACATCAAGGCAGCGCCGGGCTGCCCAAACACATCAAAGCAGCGCAGTGCTGCACCAACACGTCGGCATCAATGGCCCGCCGGACCGTTTCACCAACGAATAAACTAGCCTCAGCTTTTAATAATACTTGCGTAACATGTTACACTCCACGTAACTAAGAAAAAAACATGACCATGCGGCTCTCGGCTCTCGGGGACCCGGTACTGCCACCTAGGGGGTATTAGAATAGATCACAGAATATTAACAATGACACCACCTAGTGTAAATGGAGGGAACCAAAATAACAAGAATAGTGAATAGTGAATGGTGACAGTGAATAGTGAATAGCCATCTAAATAAGTTAGAAGGTAACACTGATGAAACCGATGAAACAAATTGTCTACGGTAAAATAAATAAATAAATTCTATTCTATCCTATCCTGAAGAACACGAGGTAATTCCGCAGTAATGGCCGTAAAAAAATATATAAACTCACAAAAGGCCTATTTATACAGTATTATGCAGCATATGCGAATATGGGAAGCATTCTCTAAGATTCCCAACTTTTTAATGTAGAGGAAGTGAAACCAACGAGGTGTACCATGGCCAGTGGGCAGGAGCCGGTGTGGTGGTTTCAGCGTGTTCCCGTGCTCAGTCGTGTCCCTCGCTTCTGCGCATGCGTCAGAATCTAGTAAACATGGCCGTAATCGATTAACACGAACCGGGCGACTCGGGTCATCCGAATTTCAAATAGAACACGCGAGTGGAGTCGACAAATACACGTCCCGTGTGCAAAAAAAGAATAACTTAGATTAATGAAATGGAAATATAGGTAAACTGGGCCATGATACAATACTTTAAATCCTATTTTGCTGTACTTTTATCGGTTATTAAAAAAAAAAGAACAAATTGTCCACCCGAGCGTATTCGATTATTCAACCCGAGTTTGTAGGATGTGCGCATGCGCCAATAAGTGGCTAGGGTGACCCGAGTTGATGCGAAATCCGCGCATGCGCAGAAGCAACGGGACACGTCTGAGCACGGGAACACGCTGAAACCACCACAACCGTGTTGCGGATTCCGAGGAACACCAGTTGCGAGGGACACATCGCTTCTGCACATGCGTCAAAATCGAACAGCATCATCACTAACCTTATAAATTTAATATAATGTTTTTGGTAAAGATGTTTTCTATATGTGTACCAAACGATTTGTTTCTAGATGGTGTAATTTGAGAGATATTTGACTTCTTGTGTATTTTCTGTATGAAGATTGCTCACGGCCATTGACAATGCCTTGAGTTTGACGGTACGCGCAGTGCAAAACGTTAGTTTTATTCAAAATTAATAGAATTCAAGAACCCTAACCTAATAAATTTAATATAGTCTTTAAGGTAAAGATGTTTTCTATATGTGTACCAATCGATTTGTTTCTAGATGATGTAATTTGGGAGATATTTAACTTCTTCTGTATGAAGATTTGCTCACGGCCGTTAACAATGTGTAAAAATATACGGATTTTCGGTTAAGAATTATATATTGGCAGAGAGCATTATTATTCTTGGATGCTGGAGTGGGACTTATATTATGTAAACTAAAGGTAACTAAAATCAACAGAAGTCCACTCCCATGGTACATACATGATACTGAGTGAGGTAAACTATATGTTCTCTACTAGGAGTGGAGTTGATGGAAATGTACATGATGCTGAATAGAGTAAGCTATCTGTTATATATGATGTTTGGAGTTAATGAAAAGAGTTCCTTTGCAAGAAACAGTACATGATGATTGAAATGTTCTCTATGTGTTCATAAAGAATACAAAAGAGGAAAAGAATTATTTTACTACATACAATATCTGTAACTGTTGCAAGATCCTGTCCACCCAAGACCACCGACTGACCCACCTGCCTAATTTGCATATGTATAGAGTACACCACCTGCAGCTGGTTTGAGTGACAGCCCCTAATGGGGTGGTCACCCACCCAGTCTGTGGGGAGTGTCTCATTGGCTGGCTGGGGCATGTCCGGTCACCTGACTCCCTTGGCCTATCCTGACCACACACTAGTCTCAGCTAATGAATTATTCAAGAAGTTTGCTTCAGACACACTGAAGGAAAAGGACTCTCATCCTGGCTCTTGAGTGAGACAGACCTACTCTAGAGCAGGACCCCAGACACTCTGTCTGATGCTATCCAAATTCAGATATTCAAATTGAGTGCATCCACAGCCATAGGACTCCTGTCCCATGGGTTGTAGGCACTGCTTTCAGTATACCGGTTAAAGTGACAATGAGACATAGTGTGGGCAGTATATGAGGAGTACAGGTGCTAGGTCACATGTAAGGGGGATGACAGGAGTTGCTGCCAATAAAGCACAACTTATTCACTGTTCATCCTTGTGACTAGTTTTCCTTCCTCTTTCCAGACATGGTTAAATTGATTAGACTGATTGCATCACAGGTGAAATGAAGGGGGAGAGGTTTGTAATTACATAGGGTGCTCACAGCGGCAGAGCATCCGTGTTTTTATAAATGCATTTGAATCGAAGTGTCCCTGGCAAACTGGTGTCCCTCGGAATCCGCAACACCGGTCGGAGCATCGAGACCGTCGTATGTCCCCTTATATGTAGGCTCAGTCGTTCTCACGGCCAATATTTTGGCCAGGAGTTGGCCAGAGCAATGACAGCGTGGGTGCTACATGTACGCTTATCTAGGCTCAGTTTCCTTAAGGGCCAACATTTGGGCTTATGTCGGCTTATGTCGGCTGAGCCTACTCAGAGGTCAACATTTCGACGAGAGTCGGCTCCTGTTGTTAATAAACACAGTCAGAAATTGGGCAGAAGTTTACCATATTGTACCACATACGAAGAGTGAGCCTAGGTAAAATCTCTAGTCTACCTCTCAGTGAGCCTACGCTACATGGGGCAACTCACATTACGGTGACAAGATACAGATTCAATATGTAGAATCAGGGGCAGGAGAATATGGATGCATACATCCGGGAGTTACGAAACAAAATTGAACATTGCCAATATGGTGATTTAGAGGAATCACTCATGTGCGACAGGTTGGTAAGTGGTATTAAATGTAATACGCTCAGGGACTATCTGCTTCAAACTCTCAAGGTGTCACTCCAGCTGTGCGAGGAGATGTGCGAGGAGATGTGCAGGAGATGTGCAGGATGAGTGAACACCAGGTGAAATAACTAGCTGGCCGTAGTAGCTCTGAATACGCAGTGGATGCTGTGCAATACTACAAGATGACACAACAGACGTCACGAATGACGGGACAACAACAGCAGCGGCCACCTGCCAGATGGGGATGCGAGCAGCAAAACAAAAACACCATCACACGTGCTGATTGTGGTTGGTGTGGATACTCCCACAGGTGCGACCATGATGTGTGTCCTGCCAAAGGCAAGGCATGTTCTGGATGTAAGAAGATCAGCCACTTTGCAAGAGGTGCCATAGCAAGACGACAGCCGTAAACGAAATTACGGTTGATGACAATGATGACACGGAGGAGTGGCAGTCCGAGCTGCCGGAGGAGGACCTGTTCATAGGATCAATATCAACGGACGACAGAGAATCAACCCGAGAGGCGAAACTACACTTCAGGTATGGGATCAGCGGCTGCGCTTCCAGGTTTTCGACAGTGGATGTCCCATCCTTGGCTAGGATGCATCCGTTCGGTTGCGCATCCTGTCACGCATCAACAGCATCAGATCGGAGGATGGTGGAGCCAGCAATGAAGCACATCAAATGGTCTAGGAACTATCAAAGTAAGGCTAAAATCCATGTAGTCAACACTGTTCAACCCGTAATCGATCCTCCTAGAAGAATTCCTCACACTATCGAAACTAAAGTCAAATAGTAGAGGAAACTGAACCTACCCCATGGGTCAATTCTATTACCATAGTTAAGAAACAAGACAAAATTCAAGTATTTTTGGATCCGACCAAACTACATAAGGCTATAAAGCACGGGTCATATCCCATGAGAACTATAGACGAGGTTGTGTCAAAACTAGAAGGGTCAAAATACTTTTCGGCCATTGACACAAAAAGTGGCTATTGGCAGATCCAACTCGACACCGAGAGCTCAAAATTGTGCACCTTCAATACCCCATGGGGGAGGTTGAGGTATACAAGGTTAGCGTTCGGCATTAAGACGGCGGGTGACATATTCATCTATGGCATGATTTAAAGGGCGTAAATGTTATAATCGATGACATATTGGTCTATGGTAAACCAGTACAGAAACACAATGACAATCTCCGAGCAGTCGTTGAGCGGGCCAGGCAGGTAAACTTGAGATTAAATCCTGATAAATCCAGCACACGTCAGACCAACATAAAGTATGTTGGTCATGTTATTTCAGGAAAAGGGATCAAATCCAATAATGAGAGAGTCCAAGCAATCACTGACATACCTACCCCCACTAACAAATAAGCAGTACAGGCATGATTCGCAAAATTCCTACCTAACCTAGCAGAAATAACAAAACTGCTACTCATACTAACAAACAAAGAAACGAAATGGCACTGGCAAGCTAAACAGCAAAATGCATTTGACAAATTAAAGCACGTGATAACGCATGCACCGGTACTCCGTTTTTACGACGTGACAAAAGAGATCACCCATCAGGTTGTAATCTATGGGCTAATCCCTTTTAAAAGTTGGTCGCCAGATCTCTATAAATGGAAGTGAGCTATAATGAAATACAAGTTAAATATATATAAAATACCATAAAGTACGAGAGGGTGTAGTATAGGAAATGGTGTGGTGTAGCTGAGTCCTATAGTTGCCGGTCTATAATAGTGAAGTGGCTACAGTTGGTATAGCACAGAATAGAGGATGGACACAAAATTACCTCTTGTCACATGAAAGGCCCAATGGTGAATGCCAGCTCTCGCAGGCTTTTAATCTCTCCAGCACTCCTACAGGCATGTCATTGAAGGTGCATGATATTGAAGGTACATGATGTTATTGAAGGTACATGATATTATTGAAGGTACATGATGTCATTGATCCATGGCATATTGTTATTTTACTCTTCATGGTGGCAATCTTGAGATTCCAGGACAGTAGAGATGGGTGCAGCTCATGTGCACCCCTCATTCCCACATCCCAGCTACCACCAGGGTCATGGCAACTTGACCAGACACCTCTATCATATCCGATGCACTCCATACAAATTCAATCCGGACCCAATACACATTAAACATTAAATATCAAACATGACTGTCTCCCACCCTATCAGTTTGGGTTCAGCAATGGGTTACACATTTTTCTATCTACTAACTAAAACAAATGGGTTCTTTAAATCTATTTTATAATGTAGCTATGTGTAAAAGGTCTCAATATTTTACAAGGTGGACGCTTCCAAATCTGGCCTAGGTGTTGCACTCCTACAAGGCTATCCCATAGCAATGGCCTCGAAAGCTCTCGATGACACGCAAAGTATCTACGTGGTGATCGAGAAAGAGCTACTAGACATCTATTTCGGATGTACAAAATTTCACAATTGCATGTTCGGAAAGAAAGTGCACACAGAAATGGACCACAAACCACTAGTTTCAATTGTGGTTAAGCCATTGTATCAACTTTCGGCACGCATGCAACGCATGAGAATGTGTTTACGAAATTATTATTTGGAATTAGTACACCACGTAAAAGGGTGTAACATATTTGTTGCAGATGCATTATCAAGAGAACACAGTGACACAACTGGTCCAAACGAGCTGTTTGATGAAGAGATCAGCATCGCAGCAATAGAGATACTCCAAAAGTGCTACAAGAAATCTGCATCAAAACACAAAATGACACAGTATTGAAAGAAGTAGTAAAACTAGTCAAAAATGGTTGGCTGGAAGATAAGAATTTGATACCTAAATGCACACCACCATTTCACACATTTCAACATGAGATAACTAAATGCGATAGCATATTGTTAAAAGGCAACAGGCTAATCATAATGAAACAACTACAAAAGAAAATACTAATGAAGTTTCATGAAACACATTAATGCATAATCAAAAGTAAGAGGTTAGCTAGAGAACATGTTTTCTGGCCAGGAATGCAAGCACAGCTAGAAGACATAATAACAAGATGCAGTCAAGAGCTGTGTTCACACGGGCAAAATGTAAAGCGATCTAGACAAGGCGAATCATATGAATCGACTTAGATGCGCATTCACACGGGCAGTACTTGGGCCGGAAATCGATATCAGCGCATGAGCAAGTCGATACTAACCAGTGCCAGTTTGGGTTCGTCGACGTGGCCACGAGAGAGTGTGGGTTCGACCTAGATATCTATGGACTGAATCGTATTGGTTTGGAACGGTCAAAACTTCTGCTGGGCAGTGAAACCCTAAAAATAAATGTTGAAAAAAATATCTGTGCACAGCTAGCAGTTTCATAGACTAAATTATATAATATGCGCTTTTGATCGACCGGAAAGTCAACAAACCAAGGTCTCGACAAGCATGCGTGTGACGTCATAAATCACTTCATATGGCTTCACACGGACAAGATAAAACGATTCAGCCTAGATCACTTCCTGTAGACCACCTTGCGAAGCGTTTTACATTAAACGATTTATATGAATCGATTCAGCCCTAAAACGCCTCAGCCGTGCATTCACACGGCAAATCTGAGTCGAACTAGGCAAGTGGTTTTACGTGAGGCGTTTTAACTCGCCCGTGTGAATACAGCTATGTCAACAATATCAAAACAAACAGCACAGAGAACCCCTACAGTCACATGAAATACTGTGCCATTCAGCAAAATAGGTGCCGACTTATTTCAAATAGGTAATCAAGACTATTTGCTGATAGTGGAATATTTGTCTAAATACCCAGAGGTTATTGAATTACAAACGACAACAAGCAAAGAAGTAATATTAGTTATGAAACAGACATTTGGCTGACATGGTATTCCGTCGGTAATGGTTTCAACAACGGTCCACAATTCGCTAGTTCTGAATACAGGAGCTTCGCAAAAGAATACAAATATACAGTAACGTTCTCGAGCCCGCACTACCCACAAAGCAACAGCCAAGCAGAAGGACATATTCAGATGGTAAAAACTATGATAAAGAAAGCTATGCATGAGTCAAAGGACTACAATTTATTTCTGCTAAATTTCAGGAATACGCCTTTGTCAGAACTAAGCGCATCACCCGCTCAGCTATTGATGAGTCACAAATTGTGGTCAAAATTACCAACATTAACAATACAGTTAAAACTAGAAGTAAAAAAGTTAAAAGACAGTCAGATTAAGAAAATTAAAAAAAAAAAAAAGAAATTCTATGACCGACACACAGGAAAACAGCACAAACAAGTAAAAATTGGAGAGCATGTATGCTACATCACACACAAAGGAAAATGGGCCTTGGGGGCCATAACTAAAACAAACGACAAAAATATGCGAAACTACAAATAAGAAATCGAAACAATCTCACACTAAAAAGAAACCGCAAACATATATTTCCGACCAAACATGAAGCAATCAAAATCTAACAGACGGACCCAGCTCCAGCAGGCCACCAACCCAGACGACCAGATAAGCGAGATAAGGCACAAAATAACTATGTAACCCGAGATGGCCGAGAAGTGAAACCTGTGAGTAGACTTGGTTATCAATAGAAGGCGACAAACCCGACAGGTTTATCAGCAAAGTTGTCAATTCACGCTAACGAGTTACTTGAAGGAAAATTTGTTGCCAATTATTTAATCAGAACATTGTATTTTTTAAACTATGTAATCAGCACGACAAACTGAAAACGAGATAGCAGTAGCCATTCCCATGGTAAATTGTGTTAGTGTGTTAGCATTAAGTCATATTGTATAGCATGTATCAACTTTCCTGTATATTACTATATGTTGCTGTGTAACACGGACACTAAACTATTCACACTACGTCTTTCTGAGAATTATCCAGAAGCACAGGTAGAACGCACGTAATGGCTGAACAGGTGAATTGGACCGAGACATATGCATGCTCATATCCGCCATGTTAAAAATATAACCGAGACATATATATATATATGTCAGTCATCCATTGTGTTAATACTAGACATTTTATTGAAAGGGAGATAAGGCTAGACGTGGATGCCACGAAAGCCAGAGACTGACAAGAAACCAAAACTGCACATTATCAAAACTTTAACTCATGTCTAATTTTATTACATTGTTTTATTTTGCTACCTTCCATGTTGTTCTTTTATTGATTGAAAGGAAGATGTTATGTATGTACTAAGACACGACACGCCGGGAGCCAGCGGGCCGTGACCAGCGAACGGGCAACCAGTGCAGACTGGGAGGCACCGTAATAAAGTCATTAAGCAACTGGACATCAACGTGTGTAGTCAGTTCTTAATCGCATCTTTACACTCTCCTCTCCCCTTCCCCTTCCTCCCCCTCGTCTCCCTCCTCCCCCTCCTCCTCCCTCCCTCTCCTCCTCCCCTCCTCCTCCTCTCCTCTCCCCTCTGCTTTCTCCCCCTCCTCCCTCTCCTCCTCCCCTCCTCATCCCTCTCCACATCCTTCTCCTCCTCTCCTCTTCCCCTCTCCCTCCATCTCACCATACCGATCAGTGACCTAACTCTCCCTCTGTGTTGTGACGTCATCATCCACTCTCTGCCCTTCTTGTCCCAGTCTGGTGACGTCAGAGCAGGCGACCATCCGGGTCCCATCACAGATGCCACACTCCACCTGGTGGCCGTCTCCGACATCGACACTGTTCATAGCATCGAACCCCCAGCCTCTCTCCGAAACCAGTATGTCAATTTCGCTTTTTCAATTGTCACTTTCCCTCTTTGAATTGTCCCTTTAATTTTTTTAATTGTCACTTTCTCTCTTTGAATTGCCACTTTAATTGTTTGAATTGTCACTTTCGCTCTTTGAATTGTCACTTTAAGTCTTAGAATAGTCACTTTCCTTCTTTGAAATGTCACTTTCCCTCTTTGAATTGTCACTTTAAGTTTTTCAATTGTCACTTTCCTTTTTTGAATTGTCACTTTCCATTTTTGAATTGTCACTTTCCATTTTTGAACTGTTAGTTTCCCTCTTTGAATTGTCACTTTAATTTCTTTTAATTGTCACTTTCCCTCTTTAAATTGTCACTTTAATTTGTTGAATTGTCACTCCGTTTTCTGAATTGTCACTTTCCCTCTTTGAATTATCACATTAAGTTTTTGAATTGTCACTTTTCCTCTTTGAATTGCCACTTTCCTCTTTTGAATTGTCACTTTTCCTCTTTGAATTGTCACTTTTGTCTTTTGAATTGTCACTTTCCCTCTTCAAATGGTCACTTTCCTTCTTTGAATTGTCACTTTCCTTCTTTGAATTGTCACTTTCCTTCTTTGAATTGTCACTTTTCTGTTTTGAATTGTTGCATTTTCTCTTTGAATTGTCACTTTCAGTTTTCATTCTGCAAATCCATGACATTATTCTCTTCCTCTTTAAGCCCACACACAAACATTACTGATGACCTTGATAGATGCTTGACCTTCACAGGGATCACTACTACACACGCGTTGGTTGGCTGAACGGCAGTCACGTGGTCATCACATGGACAAACCGCGTCCAGAACGAGTCCGTAGTGCAAGCTTGCCAGTGGATGGGAGCAAATGTTGTCTGCCACAATGTGAGTAGATAAAAGTTGTCTGCCTCTGACGTCATCGGGGAGCGGGGCATAACTCAGGCGGTAGAGTGTCCACCTGTGAAGGTGTAGGTCATCCTGTCAATCCTGCTCAGTGAATCCATTTGCAGTTTGGGTTATTTTCTGTTCCAACCAGTGGTCCACAACTGGTTCATCAAAGGCTGTGGTATGTACTGTCCTGTCTGTGGGAAAGTGCATATAAAAGACCCCTTGCTGCTTATCGGAAAGAGTAGCCTATGTGGTGGCAGTGGGTTTCCTCCAAAGAAATATGTCAGAATGACCATATGTTTGACGTCCAATAGCCGATGATAACAATAAATGTGCTCTAGAGGCATCGTTAAACAAAACAAACTTTCCTGACATCAACAGCGGGCGCAGTGGCCGAATCGATAGAGCGCGGGCCTCATGTGTGGAAGGACGGGAGTTCGGTTCCCGGTGGAGTCTAACCAATGACTTATAAAATTGATACCTCTCACTTTTGTCGAATTTCCGTCACTTTTACTTAGATAAATACAGTATGTGATTGCTATGCTGAATCTTACTTTAGTTTGAAGTAACTTTGATTTTAAATGTCTAACTTTTGATATATTTGAAATGCAAACAGGCAGAAATAATTCTGGCAAGCACGTAAAAAACTCTGACACAATAAGCTTCAGTAGTAACAGGTTCTATTAAATTTACTCAGTATTCCCTTCTGTGTCGCAACAAATGAAGAGTTCATGTGCAAGTCCCGTAAACGCCAATCCAAAAATTGAGATAAACATTGGCATCAAACCTTGAGAAGGTTCATGCTTTAGATTTCTATTTTGTTGTTGATTGCTCGATAACCATTTCATCGAAAGTTAAGTAGAATTAGTGAGAATTAAAATTACCTTCACATATAAATCTTTTATTTTGATTAAATCCTTGGAATTCATTTACAGGGTTTGCGTCTGAACTCTTCAAATTTGTAACAAGCGCACCATTATCTAAGTAACGCCCAGTCACACTATAGCTTGCGACCACCTTAGACCAAAGAACCCACAGTCACCAGTGACGCCCAGATGTTGGCAACCATTGTTTTGGTCGCAAGGACGTCACTGGTGAGTGTGGGTTCTTTGGTCTAATACCCCTGTCACACTACGACGTAACGAGCCAACGTAAGCTTGATGTGGTTATTTTTCATCATTACGTTGACATACGTTGGATTACGTTGTGATGACGTTAGACTGACGTCGAGCTACGTCACGTTACGTCGTGTTACGTCGAGTTACGTCAAGGTTTTGGACATGTTCAAAACTTTTGACGTACCTCGAACGTAAAGGTTTACGTTCGCCGTATGTTCTGTACACGTTCGGCAAATGTCAATGATGTTAAACATACGTTATTAAAACGTTGGTCACTATGTTCAACTATGTTGCACTATGTTGCACTGACCAGACGGGATGGCCGAATGAGTTAGAGCGTCCATCTCCCGTGCTGGTAGACCGTGGGGTCGTGGGTTCGAGTCCCGGTCGAGTCAAACCAATGACTTTAAAATTGATACTTGTTGCTTCCTAGCCAGGCGCTCGGCATTATTAGGATAGGGCAAGGACTGGTGTGCTCAGTGTCAGGATAATGTGACTGAGTGGGTACCAGGTCATGGTGCCGGCGGCCTGGTTTCCCAGTGGGACAGCACTATAAAGTCGCCATGAGTGCGCACTGTCACAAGTCGGTACCCGTCCTGATATGACCTTAGATGTTGCTAGGACGTAAAACAACAACAAACAAACAAACTACATTGCACTACGTTGACACACATTAAAACCAGTGGGAACGTGCAGTCCGCGTAGTGAAAATGCCAGGATAACGGACGCCTAACGGACGTCCAACGTAGGTTTACCGTTTTGCCACCGTTTCCTGACGTAAGTAACGTAAGGTAACATAAAGCAACGTACTTCTGGCGTCGGAATAACGTACATAACGTTCCCTGAGCGTAATTATGTTGTCCTCTCTCGTTGAATGACGCCATCACTACGCTTTACCACTGTTACTCTCTCATCCACTATGCTGCATCCACGTTCAACTTGTGCCCAAATTTGCATACCATGCCGAGAAGTTCAACGTTCTTCACGTTCTCCCTACGCCGACGTCGTTACGTCGTAGTGTGACAGGGCCAAGGTGGTCGCAAAGTGGTCGCAAGCTGTAGCTTTAGATAATGCAGAATCACATCTATATAATTATTTTGATTTTGAAAATGTGATGCTTTCCTCGGACTATGCAGCTTTAATGTCGGTAATAACAAATATGATATGTAGTATATGCTTTGATGCATTTTGTGTGAGAACAATTAAATTACATGTTTTCTTTTTATTTCTTTTTTTCCAGCATTTCGAATATGCGATTTCTGACGGCTGGATCGATTGTGTACGTATAAAAGGGGACAATCACGTGCCCAACATGACATTAATTTTTATCTGCATAATCCCAAATCCACTACATACCACAGTATAACCCCGTTAAACCAAGCTCGGTTAAACCAAATGATCGGTTAATCCACACTTTTTTCGGCGGCCCGGCAAAATACTACCATTTATCATATAAAAAAGTTGGTTAAACCAAAGTCAGTTAATCTAAATTATCGGTTAATCCGAACAAAATTGTCGGACCCCAGGCCACTTCCGGTACAGTTAAACCAAACTTTCATGTGGTTATAAGGTCATCTGAGACCCCCATCATGTCTGGTGAATATGTTATATGCATACCTTTGCGCTTTATATATGTCAAGTTGCGTTATCTTTCGCTGGTATTGTCTCATGCACCCCGCGTCCTACAAATTCAACCAGCCATGGCCGAGTCCTGTTCCTGTGACGTCAGACGGCCTGCGTTACGTCATCACGCACCCACGTCACGTGGGCGTCACGGGCACCTGGAAGTACCTCGCACTCATGGAAGTCAAGGTCAGTCAAGGTCATGGAAGGTCAGTCAAGGTAATGGAAGTCAAGGTCAAGGTCAGTCAGGAAAGTCAAGGTCAGTTAAGGTCAGGCAAAGCCAGTCAAGGTCAGTTAAGGTCAGGCAATGCCAGTCAAGGTCATGGAAGTCATGGTCATGGAAGGTCAGTTAAGGTCAGTCAATGTCATGGAAGATCAGTCAGGGTCAGTAAAGGTGACGGAATCCAAGGTCATGGAAAGTCAGCCAAGGTCATGGAAGGTCACTCAAGGTCACGGATGTGGAATACAAAAATCTGATGCACTAATTAGCCAAAGTGCCTGTAGTAAAGTGCCTTTTGATGTGGTGTCTTAATATACAGGGCAAGTAATTTTGGTGTCAAAATAAAGAGTTCATTACTTTCTGGTTAAAAAACATTTTTAACATAGACTCAAATAGGAGTGTCTAAAAACTAGCAATTTTTCATGATTTTCATACTTCTAGTGTTAGCTGATATACTGCCGATACTAGTAGTAGTATTACATTCATAATAATATTAAAGATGCATCGTCCGATGGCGTTTGAATTTTTGCCTTTTGTTCTAGATAAATATATCCATTTGATCATTATAACCTACGAATCATTAGCCCGGGTATACTTTGATGAAAACTTGTTAATTTCGGAGCAATTTGAGCTTTCCAAAACTCCTCCCACTATTGACATCTCGCGTTGACCACGTGATGTGGAATGACCTAATTCAAATATAGCCTGGTTGGAATGAGGGTAAGGTTAATGAGGCAATGAGATTGACCTAATTGGTTAATGCTCTCCGTCCAAATTGGCTGTCTCAAAGTAGGTGTCCAAAGGGACGGGATCATAAATTCACTAATTATTATGTCCATGTTGTTCCAAAACCTTAGCTAACGCACCAGTATCTAAGTTGGATATATATAATCAAATGTAAGAAAGTGATTTGGTTTTGAACCAAAAGAAATGTGCCATCAGACCATGCAACTTTGACCAGACGGGATGGCCGAATGAGTTAGAGCGTCCGTCTTCCGTGTTGGTAGATCGTGGGGTCCTGGGTTTGAATCCCGGTCGAGTCAAACCAATGACTTAAAAATTGATACTTGTTGCTTCCTAGCCTGGCACTCTGCATTATTAGGATAGGGCAAGGACTGGTTGGCTCAGTGTCAGGATAATGTGACTGAGTGGGATATCAGGTCATGGTGCTGACAGCCTGGTCTTCCAGTGGGGCAGTACTATAAAGTCGCCATGAGTGCACACTGTCACAGGTCAGTACCCATCCTAATATGACCTTAGATGTTGCTAGGACGTAAAATAACAAACAAACAAAAGACCATGAAACTTTAATTTTTCATGAACCAGAAGAGTTCAGGTGCAAATCCCCATAAACTCCAATCTAAAAATGTAGTTTAAATCAAAGATTTTTACCTGAAAATAATTGTTATTCTCACTAATTCCACTTTTCTTACGGCCACATGGTTATGGAGCAATGAACAACAAAAAATAGGAATCTACAAAAAATCATCTCTTTGAAAGTTTGATTCCAATGTTTATCTCAATTTTTAGATTGATATTTACAGGATTTTGCACCTGAACTTTTTTATTTTGTATATTTTGATATACCCCACCTTGTAGAACAACACATTAACAACGACGGAACACCTGACTGATGGCACAGAAGAAGTCCTGTGAATGAACTAAAGCTGTACTCTTTATTTTGACACCAAAATAACTTTGGCTGTATATTAAAGTTGCATAGTCCGATGGTTTTGAGTTTCTGATATTTTCTGAGATAAATATATTAGGTTGATCGCTATAATCTACCTTACTTTAATTTAAAGTAACGTTTATTTTAAATGGCTAACTTTTGAGATATTTTAAGTGTAAGCATGCAAAATTAATTTTGGCAAGCACGCCAAAACTCTGACACCATAGGCTTCTACAGTAAGAAGTTCTATTAAATTGACTCGATATTCCCTTCTATGTAGCGACAAATGTTTAATAAATACACCAGTATCTAAGTTAGATATGTATAATCAAATCTAGATAATTGGTTTGGTTTTGAAAATTTGATATTTCATCGAACTATGCAGCTTTAAGACAACACTCCCAAAGGCATTTCATTACAGACACTTTTGCTAATTAGCGCATTCTTTTGCTTCCCGTTAAACAAGTACTAAAACAATCAGTTTTGTTTCGCTTGGCACTGAATCGCCGTTGGTTACACAGATATTACTAGATCATATCAGAAAGACCACTAAATGAGCTTTAATTTGGTATATGATAGACATATATTGAAAACAAAATCAAATTATGGCAAACAAACAAAAAAACTCCTCAAGTTTCATTCAGTGTTAAAGACAAATTTTGTTCAAGTCAAAAAAAGAATATTAAAATGTGAATATCTTGAAGCGTAAACAAGATAGAACCTTTCCGTTTTTTTGTGTGTGTTATTCTGCATTTAACTAGTATTGTGTGATTAACCTTAATTCACGGCCCAGTTTAAAGATCTAAAAACTGACTGCGGTATTACATTTGTCGTGGGGGGGGTGATGAAAATGGGAAATATTGCACCTAGAGCAGGACTCGAACACACATCTCTTTGCATTCCGGCCCAGTGTGCTAACCATTACACCACCTAGGCTCCCTGATATCACCATACTACGCACACCTACCTGTCTATGCGGATCCTTGCCTGAGAGATCAGTGCAGACTACTACACTCGTCCCCCTGGAATTGTAAGTCTTTTAATGCTTACAATTGTCGATCTTGCTTGCAACATGGGTAATCAAACAAGGCGGAGTTGGATACCTTTCAAATGCACGGTGGCGCCGCCTATACTCAAACTTTAACATTAAATATGTTCGTCGACGTCTTCCATGCCTAGCAGGTCTTTTGGAACTACGCCGAGTAACCACGCAGAACTGGCGGACATGCATATGTAAATTAAATATGATGTCGGTAGACGAAATCTGATACAAAGTTACGGGAATTTGGCGCGCTCTTGACTTTTCGGACGGCTAGCTGCTATATAAAGCGAGCAAAACCTGAACTCGGCCCCTACAACTTGGCGGTGGACGGCGACAGACATTTGTCACGTATAATAACTAATGCCTAATCTTATAGACTAGCTAATATAGTGAGGAGAAAAGAGAATTCGGAACATCTTCTATTCTTAGTAAAGAAGACAAATAACGATACACATATATGTACTTATAACATATATTCTCAATTACAAAGTGTACAGTTACATATAAATTCTCAATGGTATAATATTACACTCACAACTGTCTGTGTAGTCCATATGGATGATAGATACACTCAGTCTCTTGGTGCTTCTTCTATGTCTCAGTTGCCTTGAGGAGTTGATAGATATAGATGATCCATTGTCTGTGAGCCGTCGCCAACCATACAGGTATAGAGTCTCAGTTGATGATGGATGTACATGTCAGCCTAAGCAGCAGTGATGTGTGAAAAGGCAGACACCACAGTCACTAATCCTCCTAATGTCCATTGATCCATATTGTAGAAGCTCAGCAAGTTGAATCCATCCCATAAGCTGAAACTAGCCAGATCAGGTTTCAGGCCTAACTGACTTGGAGATGTTGACGCCTCGATGTCTGGGAGTAGAGTCGCGAGAGTGTGTGACTACGCTCCTTATATAGTTACTGGGTAGGCCAGTCCTAACGGAGAGATGGGACGAGTAGGACGGTCCAAACATGTGCTGTACCCACTATAAAAGGCAAACTACCTGTTAGGAAGCAGTCTCCATATATTCACTGCTATGTTACACATTCTACTCTGCCATCCCACCCACCCCACAATAAGAGACTAGAACTATAGGGCTAAAGCATATCGGGGCCTTCTCTAATTATACTCACGCATGTACGATTACCATTCTAGTGCATTACAAAGTCCAAATATATACCATTTATCCGTGTTCGCGTTGTTCAATTACATACAGGCAATGCACTAACACATACATACACAGGGCACGTTCAACAACCATACAGTGCGTAGCTTGTACAGGATCATGGTCATGCCACCAGTGTCATGGGGGGGGATGATGAAAATGGGAAATATTGCGTCTAGAGCGGGACTCAAACCCACATCTCTTTGCATTCCGGCCCAGTGTGCTAACCATTACACTACCTAGGCTCCCTGATGTCACCATACTACCCACGCCTACCTGTCTATGTGGTTACTTGCCTGAGAGGTCAGTGCAGATCACTACACATTTATAATTTTTTTTGTTTATCTTGAAATACCCCACTTTGTAGAAGAACGCACTGACAGTCCCAGAACACCTCACTAATGGCACAGCGGAAGTGCTGGCCATTTCCGGTTTTGACAACATCAACAACCACATGTAAGTATTCCAGATAATCGCAATCTGATTTTTATTTGTAAATAATGTTTTATCGGTACCCATCATTTGAGGTAAAATGGTCTATTCTTCCTAAGGCCAAATAAATCTTTCTAAAGACCCTGTCACACTATGAAGTATTACATCACGGTATCCCGACATACGCTGTCATACGGCAGAGTTTTGAACATGCTAAAAAATACGACCTATGCCAAACGTACCCATAACTTGTCTCAGCGTACAGCAGCGTACACCAGCGTACACTAGAGTGCACCAGCGTGTTGGCACAAAATCACATACGTCGGCATACACAATACGGCATAGTGTGACAGGGCCTTAAATTGGTGATCGTCCCCGCCCGTGTCTGAAAAATTGAAAAATCGCCCGCCCCTGATTTTTATTTTATTTTTTCCAACTGTTAAAAATGTGTTGGATTAGCGGCAATTCAACTTTCGTATCAATTTTGAAGTCATTGGTTTGACTCGGCCAGGAGTTTGAATCCCGTGATCTACCGGAGAAGGAGGCGGACGCTCAACTCATTCAACCATCGGATCTGGTTACGTATTACGTCTACGTCAAAAATTAAAAAATTAAAATAAAAACCACCCGATTGTGATTTTGATTTCAAAAGGACGATCACCGATGTTTTTATATTATTTGGCCTAATATTAATTGGTCAGCGTTGGGGCACTTGTTTACTGGGGGCCTTCTCTGAAACTGGACGGTGTGGGCGATTTAAACATTTATTTTTGTTTGTTTGTACATTAGTTGTTTAAGATGGGGAAATTTCAGTCGCAGACGACTGGTCTTCCTCATTCCAATGCTCCTTGCCCTATCCTAGTAATGTCGAGCGTCTGGCTAGGAAGCGACAAGTAACAATTTTAAGTCATTGGTTTGACTCGACCAGGATTCAAACCCACGATCCCATGATCTACCAACACGGGAGACGGACGCTCCAACTTATTCGGCCATCCCGTCTGATTGAGTTGAGTGTCCGTCTCCCGTTTTGGGAGATAGTGGGATTCGAACCCGCCGGTTCGAACCCTGGTCGAGTCATACCAATGACTTGCAAATTTATACTTATCGCATCCTAGCCAGGCGCTCAGCATTACTAGGATAGGGCAAGGACTGGTTGGTTCGGTGTCAGGAAAATGTGACTGAGTGGGATATTGGGTCATGGTGCTGGCGGCCTGATTTCCCAGTGGGGCAACACTATAATGTCGCCATGAGTGCGCACTGTCACAAGTCGGTACCCATCCTGATATGACCTTAGATGTTGCCAGGATGTAAAACTCCAACAACCAATCAACCACATGAGAAGCCAGCAGTCTTAATTGTCTTACCGATTTAGCCAACACGTCCGGTCCACAGCCATCCATGATATGACATCAGCTGTTGTTAGGACCTAAAACCACAATTATTGTCCCACCTTTTTTTTCAGGTATTACCTTGGAACTGGCGGGAACCCAATAAAACATCATTTGTACAGGTATTTCTGTGGGTTTTTTAAAACAAATTGTTATTTTTTTAATTGTTTTAACAAAATGCCGTTATTGGCCATTCTAGGATGACTCACTCTTTTATTGTACAAGATGAGGAGCCACCAGAATTCTTTGGATGTCAGTGTTTATTGACGCTGGAACACATTTGATTGGAATGTAGCGATTTTGCATTGCACAGACAATGCTTTTATGAAACGCATAATCTGCAAGATGTGAAAAGTGAAGTAATCATTGAATTTCTGAAAACAGCCGGACTGGGATAAGGACTGAACTGATAGGTGGCACTGTGAATGGGTTAAGCACTGAACTGATAGGTGGCACTGTGAATGGGTTATGGACTGAACTGATGGGTGGCACTGTGAATGGGTTATGGACTGAACTGATAGGTGGCACTGTGAATGGCTTAAGGACTGAACTGATAGGTCGTGCTGTGAATGGGTTAGCAACTGAACTGATAGG
>CM059202.1:1261354-1282589 GCA_030323885.1 Branchipolynoe longqiensis
TGTGAGTGAGTGTATTGTGTAAGTGAGTGAGTGTGTGAGTGAGTTTGTTATTGTGTAGGTGTGTAAGTGAGTGAGTGTGTGTGTGAGTGAGTGTAAGTGTGCAGGTGTGTAAGTGATTGTGTGTGTGAGTGAGTGTATGTATGTAGGTGTGTAAGTGAGTGAGTGTGTGTGTGAGTGAGCTTGTTATTGTGTAGGTGTGTAAGTGAGTGAGTGTGTGTGTGAGTGAGTGTAAGTGTGTAGGTGTGTAAGTGAGTGAGTGTGTGTGTGAGTGAGTGTAAGTGTGTAGGTGTGTAAGTGAGTGAGTGTATGTGAGTGAGTTTGTTATTGTGTCGGTGTGTACGTGAGTGAGTGCGTGTCTGAGTGAGTGTAAGTGTGTAGGTGTGTATGTGAGTGAGTGTGTGTGAGTGAGTGTAAGTGTGTAGGTGTGTAAGTGAGTGACTGTGTGTGAGTGAGTGTAAGTGTGTAGGTGTGTAAGTGAGTGAGTGTGAGTGAGTTTGTTATTGTGTCGGTGTGTAAGTGAGTGAGTGTGTGTGTGAGTGAGTGTAAGTGTGTAGGCGTGTAAGTGAGTGAGTGTGTGTGTGAGTGAGTGTATGTGTGTAGGTGTGTAAGTGAGTGAGTGTGTGTGAGTGAGTTTGTTATTGTGTCGGTGTGTAATTGAGTGAGTGCGTGTATGAGTGAGTGTAAGTGTGCAGGTGTGTAAGTGAGTGAGTGTGTGTGTGAGTGAGTGTAAGTATGCAGGCGTGTCAGTGAGTGAGTGTGTGTGTGAGTGAGTGTAAGTGTGCAGGTGTGTATGTGAGTGAGTGCGTGTGTGAGTGAGTGTAAGTGTGCAGGTGTGTAAGTGAGTGTGTGGGTGAGTGAGTCTGTTATTGTGCAGGTGTGTAAGTGACTGAGTGTGTGTGAGTGAGTCTGTTATTGTGCAGGTGTGTAAGTGAATGAGTGTGTGTGTGAGTGAGTGTGTTATTGTGTAGGTGTGTAAGTGAGTGTGTGTGTGTGAGTGGTGAGTGTAAGTGTGCAGGTGTGTAAGCGAGTGAGTATGTGTGTGAGTGAGTGTATGTATGTAGGTGTGTAAGTGAGTGAGTGTGTGTGTGAGTGAGCTTGTTATTGTGTAGGCGTGTAAGTGAGTGAGTGTGTGTGAGTATGTAAGTGTGTACATGTGTACGTGAGTGAGTATGTGAGTGAGTGTGTAAGTGAGGTGTGTAAGTGAGTGAGTGTGTGTGAGTGAGTGTAATCATGTGAGTTGGTGTAGGTGTGTAAGTGAGTGAGTGCATGTGTGAGTGAGTCTGCATTTGTGTAGGTATGTTAAGTGAGTGTGTGTGAGTGACTGTAAGTGTGTAGGTGTGTAAGTGAATGAGTGTGTGTGTGAGTGAGTCTGTAATTGTGTAGGTGTGTAAGCGAGTGAGTGTGTGTGAGTGAGTGTAATTGTGTGAGTGGGTGTAAGTGTGTAGGTGTGTAAGTGAGTGTGTATGTGTGAGTGAGTCTAATTCTGTATGTGTGTCAGTGAGTGAGGATATGTGTGAGTGTGTACATTTAATTCTGTAAGTGTGTCAGTGAGTGAGGATATATGTGGATGTGTGTAAGTGTGTAAGTGAGTGAGTACATGTACGTGTGTAAGTGACTGAGAATATGTGTGAATGTGTGTACGTCTGTAGGTGTGTAAGTGAGTGAGTAGGTGGGTACGTGAGAGGGGGAGTTGGGGCTATAAGTCGGGTGGCCGAATGAAGGATGGCTCCTCCTCCCCTCTCCCCTCCTCTCCTGCTTAGTGAAGGCAAGGTCGGGGCGCCCCTCCCACCTTGTGATGTACCATTGACAGATGGCAACACTATGTCGCCCCAACACAGCCTCGCCCCGCCTGAGTGGTAGTGGGGTGAGTGTGTGGTGGTGGTGGTGGTCGTGGTGGGGTGGGAGAGTGAGTGGCGGTGGTGGGGTGGGAGAGTGAGTGGTGTTTTTTGGGGTGAGTGTGTGGTGGTCGTGGTGGGGTGGGACAGTGAGTGGTGGTGGGGTGAGTGTGTGGTGGTGGTGGTGGGGTGGGAGAGTGAGTGGTGGTGGTGGTGGGGTGGGAGAGTGAGTGGTGGTGGGGTGAGTGTGGTGGTGGTGGTGGGGTGGGAGAGTGAGTGGTGGTGGGGTGAGTGTGGTGGTGGTGGTGGTGGGGTGGGACAGTGAGTGGTGGTGGTGGTGGGGTGGGAGAGTGAGTGGTGGGGTGAGTGTGTGGTGTTGGTTGTGGTGGGATGGAACAGTGAGTGGTGGTGGGGTGAGTGTGTGGGGGTGGTGGTGGGCATGGTATCACTGTGGGCAGTTGATTGATTGATTGGTGGTTGCTTTACCCCGTCTCGGCAGCATAGGCCATATTCACGTTGAGAAATGTTTGTTTTTTGTTCAAACCATCGCTTTTACATGTAAAAGCAGACAATCAATTATGTGCCAATAGACACTCATTAAATTAGAAAGGTCACAATCATATATTTTTGGTCATGGGAAACAAATTCCCATAGAAAAAGAAAAGTTTTATTAATAATTGATAGAATATATTTAGTAAACTATATGAGGTGGTACAGTCCAGCTGCCCTCAAAAAGGCTAAAATGTTTTCCTGTTTTATAGATTAGTTAGACGAATCTTACCTGGGTATAGATGATGGATAACTATTGTTTTACCGAGGTAGAAGCCTCGGTTAGACGTGGGCGAGGGAGAAGGAAGCACATCCGGTCCAGCAATCTTTACCTACTAATTCAGGATAAAAATGATTCTAAAAAACAACCTAAGGTCAAGTGACCTCATGCTAAATTGAGTGATTGACTAGACGTGGCAGGGCGTGGTGGGTGGGCCCTCGCCCACGTCTAACCGAGGCTTCTACCTCGGTAAAACAATAGTTATCCATCATCTATACCCAGGTAAGATTCGTCTAACTAATCTATTTTACCTCGGTATGCCGCCTCTGGCTAGCCGTAGGCTAGGGAGACCTTTACGTAAAATAATTTTTATCCTGATATTCTTGTTTTGTTATTATTCTTTAGTGATTATGTCTTATGTATGCAACAATGGAAAAGCGATTTGTATGGCAAAAAAGAGGAAAAACCAATGTTTTTCTTACCTCTCTCTTTCAGTTGGTGAGTAGCCTGTGCGCTATCGGCTGAGGCTTCTCTAGTCGTTTGTGGTAATGTCTAGCAAACGAAGTAGCGGTTTTCCATCCCGCGTGAGCTAGGATCCGTTTAACGGAGATGCCTAGCAATCTTGCCTTGGACACCATTGCACCACGTGTAGAGTGCGATGAGTACCTGTCTGTATTTACTCCCGCCAGTTTTAACACATTCATTGTCCATCGGGCGAGGGTATCCCTGGAAATGGCCTTGTGTGGCTTAATAAAGCTGACCAATAGCTGTCTTGAGTTTCTTATTAATCTTGTCTTGGATATATAATTTCGTATCGCAGATACGACACATAACTTGCGATCCTGAGTGAAACTGGACACCCCTATCGTAGAAAGGGGGTCACCTAATCGGTTTGATTTTAATAAAGTTGATAAATCAAACGTGGCCTCTTTACTGTCAATTTCTAGACCATTCAGCGACAGGGCAACTATAGTTTGGCCTCTGTGTCCAGTGACCAGGAGAAGCAAAACTGCGACTTTGAAACCTAAAAGTTTAACGTCCAGAAACTTATTTTCTGGCCATTTCTTGAAGAGGTTGAACACTAGAGAAACATCCCAAAACCTATTATATTTGGGTTTAGGCGGATTCCTCTGATAAATTGATCGTATGATCCAACAAATAACATGGTGTTTACCCATTGTTTGTCCATTAACCCGCGGTAGGATTATCGACAGAGCACATCTGGCAGCGTTAATAGCGCCATATCCTAGGCCTTCGTCCTCTAGGTAACGTAGGAAGAGTCCTACCTGGGATACTGTGGGAGTCATTGGCTTGACTTTCTTAAGCAGGCAATAAATACCCCATTTCTTTAAATACGTAGTATACATTTTCACCGTTCCTTTTCTCCACGCATCATCAACCAAACGCTGTTGTGTAATTTTGTCTAAGCCAAACTGTTCTAAATATTTATTTAAAAAAGGAATGCCACTAACGGAGTTGTCGACACGTTTCCGTGGCGTTCTAGTGGTCCCTGATGTTTGAGGTTTCCTCGGAATCTTGGGAAGCGAAGGCTGCTTTTGGCTGTGGCTAGTAACGTCGGTAGCCACGGTTGCGTGTGCCACTCGGGGACGATGAGTATGGCGTGTGTCCCCTCCATTTGAATCTTTCTGGCGACTTTGCTAATGATAGTAAAGGGGGGGAAAATGTAAAAGAAATGATGTCGCCACTTTAGGGAGAAGGCATCAATGTGCCAAGCATTGGGTTCCGGGTGCCACGAAACATATTTTGGAATTTTAAAGTTATTACGCGAAGCGAACAAATCGATCTGAGGTGAACCCCATGTGTGACAAATGTGTTTGAAAATGGATGGATTAAGTGACCACTCTAAGTGATCATGGAACTGGCGACTCATCTTGTCAGCTAGACAATTTTGTGTGCCTGGAATGTGATTAACAGTTAACCAGACATCAAAGGTTTGAGCCCAGTTCCAAATGAGAAGTGCCATTGCATTACATTTAATCGATTTTGTACCTCCCATATTTCTGACATAAGCCATAGCTGTGGTGTTATCCGTGAGGATACGTACATTATTTTTGGGTATTTTTACTAGACTGGTTAATCCCAAGTAAATGGCCCTTAGTTCTAGAACGTTAATATGATCGGGGAGTTCCGATTCTAGCCATCTTCCTCCCGTTGCTACATCATTTTGATGTGCTCCCCACCCTTGGAGAGACGCGTCAGTGGTAACGGTAGTGTCAGGCTCTCCCATTCTAATGGGATTGGGGGAATGGTCAAAGTGGTTTAGCCACCAATCAATGTCGGCTAGGCCGTTCTCCGAAATAAACATGGTCTTTTCAAAGTTTCCCTTTGCGCGGGCCAGCGCCAAATTTTTATCAATTTCGAGGGATTTTATGTGTGCCGCTCCGTATAGAATAGCTGGACTATACGAAACCATGACCCCGATAAGGACCGCGACCTGTCTAATCTTTGGGCTAGAAGTGTCTAACAGCTGTATCGCTGTGCGGTAAAGCTTATCTTTTTTTTTTTTTTTTTTTGGCGTGTAAGCGAAACGGTCATAGCCGTGGTGTTCAGAATGAACCCGAGACACTTAAGGTCCTGAGTAGGAGAAAAAACTGATTTCTTGTTATGTATGAAGAAACCCAATTTGGTGAAAATTTTGCATAAATCTTTAACAGCGAGTTCACATTGCGTGAAAGATTGGCCCATAATAAAAGAATCATCTATGTATGGAAACATACAATGCCCCAATTTTGCCATGTGTGCAAAAATTGGTTTCAACAACTTAGTAAACAGACGCGGTGCGCAGGCCAAACCATTAGGTAAACATGTAAATTCAAAAAGTTGGCCATTCCAGAGAAAACGTAGGTATTTCCGATCTGTCTGGTGAATAGGAACGGTGTAGTACGCATCCCTTAAATCAACACTCGCTAGCCAACACCCTGGGGTAATTAAATCACGAGCTGTTTCTAAAGAAAACATTTTGAAATGTTTGTATTCAATGATTTCATTCAACTGAGTTAAATCTAAAATCATTCGGATTGAACCATCAGGTTTAGGAGTAGAGAAGATATTGGAAATATATTCCCCTTCAGTATGTTCAACTCTGTTGACAATGCCCTTAGACTCAAACAGTAGAACCTGGTGATCTAGCTGAGATTTTTCTAGTGAATTAAACTGATACGGAAAAGGCGCTCTCTTTTGTATAGGCAATTGTGTGAAAGGGATGTGAATGCCTTTAACAATATTCAGGACCTCTGGATTAGTGGTTAACTGTTGCCATTGATGTAAACAATTAGAAACATTCCCTGCTTGAAAAAGGCTTACTTCAGTTTGAGTTTCCTCCGTGACCATTGTAGGGTCAGGAGGCTGCACTGTTTGTGTGGAAATCTCTACTTGTTCCCTTGTTTCGGGAACTGGGGCTTGGGAACGAAATCCCTCTTGTAGCCGCGGTTGTCGTTCCAGTTTGAGGCCGGCCTGTCGCCTCGGCCCCTTCCTCGCTGGTTGAACTGGAAGGACGGTCCGCCCCTGAACGGCCTTCCTCCTCTGCGGAATCGAAAATCCGTCCTAGACTTTCTGAACCCTGCTGGGTTTTGGAAGCGACGACTCTTTGCTTCAGTGTTTTTAGCACTCTTGTAGTCGACCTCTACCTGTTTGTACAGGTAAGCTAGCTGACCCCCAAACATCTTGGATTTATCAAGCGGTTTGCTCTTGATAGGGGTAGGTCCGGAATACACGGTGTATTCCTTACCATCATGGTCCGTTACCTTGTTAGAGCGGGCAACCTCTTTTCCGGCATCTGTGGTGACCGATTTGAAAACGTTTTCAAATCTCCGATGGGTCATGTAGTTACTAGCGGCTGCTAACAAAGCTATGCCCCGGTCCATAACCCGCGCCAAAGACGAGAACTTGTTCTCTGTCTGCATCCTGTTAGCCACAGGGATAACAGACGTCAAGGCACCCAAAACTGCCTTATGGATAAGGCAGAGGGAAGTTTCATAACGACGGCGTTCGTCGGAAAGATGAATGCCGGAATCCATCTCTTTGAAAACCGAAGCAGGAATGCCCTTAACTCCTGAAATCTGCTCAGTCAACTTGTTGATGACTTCGATCGGTTTAAACGTAGTGAAATGGCTATTCACCGTTTTGCGCATCATGGTAGTGGTGCGCACTTTCTGAGCTTTCTTTTTGACAATCTTCTTGCCAGCTTTAACGCCTATTTTGGCGTAGACTCCCGCTCGTTCCGTGTCGGAATCCGACTCGGTGGAAGAAGAGTCGGACGACGAGTCTGAAGAGGAGTCCTTCTTCTTCTTCTTCTTCTTTTTGGACTTTTGGAGCGCTTAGAGTTCGCTTTCTTTGTGAACTCGTCACCAGAACTGCTCACTGGGCGGCGTTTCTTGCCGCGCGCTTTCGGTTTCGGAACCTCAGGTGCCGAAAGCGTGTCCTCTTCGTCCTCAGAAAAGTCTTCCCAATCCTCATCAGGGATTTGGGAAGGATCTGGAAAGGTCTGCGCCTGGAAAAGGCGCATCTTCTCCTCCATCATCTCCGCCATTTTCGCCTCCCACCCCACTGGTTGAGGGGCGTGATCACTGTCTTGATCCGAGGCATGAGCCCCAGGATGTGGGGACGGCGGAGCCGTAGCCGGTGGAGACGAATCGTAATCCGTAGGGGGGACACCCACCGCTGCAGCGGGCGGCTTATTCCGGCGAGTGGCCATCGGGAACTGTAACGAAACCAAAGCGTTACTAACCCGGAATCATCTCAACTACACAAGTGTAAGCCAGTAAACTGGGTTGAGGAACATGGTACAGAGAACGTGTTTTGCAACGTGTCAGTACAGGCGTGAAGCTAAATTTGCCGTAGGTGTGTGGTAACGAAACCAACCAAACGGAGGGCATCGATCGTGAGATCGGCCCCTCTCTCTGTTCCGTACACTTCTCCCACCTGTGGCTACAGCGCCAACAAGTTGGAGAAAATATTACGAAACTCGGAGGTTCGCCTTAAACCGGTCAGGGGTGTTTATAAAAAACACCCAGAAGCATCCCCAACATCATCCTCTATTAGGATCCGGGAGACTTTTCTTAGGAAATGAGCAACTCGGGTTGCCATTTCTCCCTGTCTGAAAAACAGGTGTCGATAGAACTCAGTATCGGTTTCGTTTGTGCCAGCGGCACGCAATGTTCTATCCGTAAGTTAAAAAACGTACAAAGTCCAAACAGGACTGAAGAAAGTTCTGAACTTTCATAAAAAGATGCTATAGAGCATGATAAACAAAGTTATCGAAGAAAACAGTACTTACTTTTGGATAAAAGCAGTAGTAGTAGATAAATCCTGTGGAGCAACTCACAAACGTCCTCCCGTTGTGAGTTACTTATGCTAATTGCTGGACCCGGATGTGCTTCCTTCTCCCTAGCCTACGGCTAGCCAGAGGCGGCATACCGAGGTAAAACCTTAGTAAAAAGGTCATGTATACTGTCTGCAGTGTAGAACCGTTGGCGCAGGGCCAAAAAATCACCGCAACTTAGTCAAATGTGTTTGAGTGTCAGCGGGGACTGACACCCAATATATTCAGGGGGAGGTTCCCCCTTGAGCAGAAAAGTGTGTGCGGTGGTAGTAGGGGCTGGGATGGTGAATAGTGGTGTGGTGGTGGTGGGGTGGGTTGTCGCTGAGTGGTGGGAGATGTGTGTGATTGTGGTGGTGGTGGGGTGGGCTGGTGGTTGGTGGGACGGTGAGTGGTGATGGTGGTGGTGGTAGCAGGTGTAATAATAAGGAAGACTGTACGCTACCGTGTCCGTGATACAAGTGGTTTATTCAGGGTATCGTAGTTGGTCCCTCCACTGATTCTCGGTGTAGCAGGAAATCGCCTGTCCTTAAATGTCCTGGAGGTTTCAAGCCTTGCAGCGACATTTCGGTAAATTCGTCCGGATCTGACACCATGTAATGATAAGGAAGACTGTACACTACCGTGTCCGTGATACAAGTGATTTATTCAGATTATCGTCGCTGGTTCCTCCGCTGGTTCTCGGTGTAGCAGGAAATCGCCTGTCCTTAAATGTCCTGGAGGTTTCAAGCCTTGCAGCGACATTTCGGTAAATTCGTCCGGATCTGACACCATGTAATGATAAGGAAGACTGTACACTACCGTGTCCGTGATACAAGTGATTTATTCAGATTATCGTCGCTGGTTCCTCCGCTGATTCCCGGTTGGTTCCCGGCCGTACCTTACACGCCGTAACCAGCTGTATACATATTAGCATATGTCACAGTAGGGGTTAGGACGCGGAATAGGGGTGTGGTGGTGGGGTGGGACGGTGGGTGGTGGTGGTGGTGGTAGTCGGGGTTAGGACGGTGAATAGTGGTGTGGTGGTGGTGGGGTGGGTGGTGGTGGTGGTGGTAGTAGGGGTTAGGATGGTGAATAGTGGTGGTGGTGGGGTGGGTGGTGGTGGTGGTAGTAGGGGTTAGGATGGTGAATAGTGGTGTGGTGGTGGTGGGGTGGGATGGTGGGTGGTGGTGGTGGTGGGAGATGGGTGTAATGGAGTGGTGGTGGTGGAGGCGGTGGTGAGAGTGTGCGTGTGGGGTGGTGGTTGTGGTGGTCGTGGTTGGGGGGGAGCTGTGTCACAGTGTGTCGTTGGGTTGGACACTGGGTGGTGGTGTGGTGGTGGTGTGGTGGTGGTGTGGTGGTGGTGGGCTGGTTGTACGGTGATGTGGTGGTGGTGGGGGAGTTATATGTAGTGGGACGGTGTGTGGTGGTGGGGTGGTGTGGTGGTGGTGTGGTGGCCTGATGGTGGGACGGTGAATAGTGTTGAGAAGCGATGAGAGGGAGGGGGGGGGGGAGTGAGGGGGACCAGGACACTATCTACAACAAATGGCCCTGTCTGGCCGGCAGATAGAGGGTTCTACAGGAGGAGGTCGTGAGTGGTTTCTGCTGGTGAAAGGTGAGGCCGGGCTGGGAGCCCGGATGTAGGCAACGGGGCGCCCTCAACTAACTATCCACCGACGTCTTCCTGGTCAGATTTACTAACACCTCCAACCGTATCTGACACCGTCCTGATATCTATGTAAAAAAAGAGTACCATTTGTATACTTGTAGAATTTTAATGGGTGACAATTGGGTATAGTTACAATGGGCGACAATTGGGGACGTCTAGAATGGGCGATAATTTGTGACAGTAAGAAAGGGCGATAATTGGGGTAGGTGGGTGGAACAGGTCAAGATAGTTAGAAAGGGCGGTAATTGGTACTGCTAGGCTACCGCTATGCACGCAATGGATAACGGATGTTGGGAATTTCCACAAACTGAAAGAACAATTAGGTTACAATTGGGAGCGTTAGAAGGGAGGATAATTGGAGATTGTTAGCATGGGCGATAATTCGGGATAGGCGGTAGGAACCGGTAAAGGTTGAAGACATTGGTACGAGTGACAATTGAGGACCGTTAGAATTGGCGATAAACGGGGAGAGTTACAATGGGCGATATTTGGGGGTTACTGAAAGGGGCATAATAGCTGATGTGCATTAAATTTGAATGGCTGATAATTGGAAATCATTGAAAAGATGATTGCATAGAATGGGCGATAATAGTAGATCCCTGAATGGGCGATAACTGGAGAGAATTGTAATATCCGATAATTAAAGGTAATCACAATGGGTGATAATTGGGAATACTTGAAGTACAGAGCGATAATGGATGAGAGTTAGAAATGGGCGATATTTGGGCAGTTTTATTGGTAGCGCATTGATGACAGACGACACTGAGGAACGCATACTTAGCAGTCTGGTTTATTGTGATGACAGGAGGCGGCAAACAACATCCAAACCGCAGCAGACGACATTCACCCACCCCCCCATCCCCCCACTCCTCCACGCGATCCCCCACTCCCGCTTTGCCAGGAGTAGGGCGACCTTTGAGGAACTTCCTGAAATGACAGCGAATGACCAAAACGAAGAATAAGAGGATTCTACTGAATGTCGTCTGCTGCCTTTGAATAATGTCTGATTAGAACTAAATGTTGTCTGCTGCCTTTGAATAATGTCTCATTAGAACTGAATTCATTGATTGTTTTTATTAATTGAATTTACCGATAGATGGATATGTGTACTTCACAGAATATCGTCTGGAGTTGTCTTTTCGAGTGATTCCGAAATGATGCAGACAACATTTTAGCTGTAGCGAGGAAAAAGGGCGCCAAATTCTTTGATGTGGACTCAAAGGGGTTCTGATTGGTTTGTGAATGCATAGCGTTTCCATGGTAACACTGACACTTGACAGCACTTTATAACACTTTGAGGGGCCTGTATCTGAGGGCAAAGTGTCGCAGTTATGGATATGGACAGAGATAAATATAAATAAATAAATTCAGGGCGTTTATAGCAAATATTGGAGCATATATGAAGAGTTTAGGCGCAAAACTACGTAAACGCCAATCCAAAAATTCAATTAGAATAACAGTTTTTTTACCTGAAAATAATTTACTTCTCACTAATTCTCCTTTTATTATGATGACATTAGTTTCGAGCAATGAATAAAAATGTAGAAATCTAAAAACAACTATCTTTTTGAAGGTTTGATTCCAATGTTTATGTAAGTTTGCGGATTGGCGTTTACAGGGTTTTGTGCATGAAATCTTCATACATTCAGCTGAGTTGTATCAAAGACCCTATAATACTAAGACGGCTCACTCAGCCTGTTGTTGTTGAAGATTTATACTGCCTATCATGGATAAGTCTGAATAGGCTTGTTTTCACCATTAGACAGTTTTTCGACAGAAAACCCAAGCCTACACTTTTACCGGCCCAAGGGATTTTTAACCTCCCACACCACATAGACATGGTATGAGAGCAACTGGCCTTTGATGACGTTGTAAGTTATGCACAGCGGTGGAAATCCAAATTGGCAGAGATGTGGGCACGGGGAATCGAACCACCGACCTTCAGATTAGGAGTCCGACCTAGAAAAAAGTCAAACTCTAACCACTCCGCCACAGAGAAGACTGTACTGTGTAATCAAAATAATCAAACCCACCACTTGGTGCGCTGGCTGTTCTCTTTGTTAATCAGGTGCTATATTATACATGCATAAATGTATATATGAATGTGTAAGATGTGTGATAATGGCGATGCTGATGATGATGTGTATTTGTTCATAGCAATTTCATATTGATGTGTATACTTACTTATCTATCTCATGTATAATATAATTGTATGTGTTTACATGTGAAACACCAACCAGCAGCGGGGCTGATCAAACCCACCTCAAGGTGGTACTGCAAAATTTACATTACTATGGGAGAGATAGGGAGTGAGCCGTCTTAGTATTATAGGGTGTTTGGCTGTATTTAACCAGAAACTTATACAGGATGGCCGAATGAGTTGAGCGCCTGTCCATCTCCCGCTTTGGTGAGATCGTGGAATTTGAACTCGCGGGTTTAGGTTCGAACCCCTGGTCGAGTCAAACCAATGACTTAAAAATGTATACTTGTCACTTCCTAGCCAGGCGCATTATTAGGATAATGACTGGTTGGCTCAGTATCAGGATAATGAGACTGAGTGGGGTATCAGGTCATGATGTTGGTGGCCTGGTCTCCCAGAGGCACAGCTAAAGGGCAATACATACAGCATCGCTAAATAAAATCTTACATACCATTGCTAAAGTTTTTTTGCTTGGAGTGTTACGTCCTGGCAACATCTAAGGTCATATCAGAACAGGTACCGACTTGTGACAGTGCACACAAATGGTGACTTTATAGTGCTGCCCCACTGGGATACCTCTCCGCCAACACCATGACCTGATATCTCACTCAGTCACAAGTATCAATTGTTAAATCATTGGTTTGACTCCACTGGGGTTCGAACCCGTGGGTTCGAATCCCATGATCTACCAAAACGGGAGAGACGCTCAACTCATTCCTCCATCCTGTCTAGTACCAATGCTAAAGACTTTTCTATATAATATCACTAAGACTTGCATATATAACCTTATACAATACTCCCATGCATGGCATTATTATACCCAATTAAAGTCGGCAGCGATTGAGACTATTGCGTATGGCGTGACTAACGAATACAAAATTGAAAACTTTAGGCGTAAATTCCCGTAAACGCCAATCCAAAAATTGCCTTAAAATTTGTTAATAATTTTTCTTGAACATTTATACTGCCTATCATCGATAAGTCTGAATAAACTTGTTTTCACCATGAGACAGTTTGTCCATAGAAAGCCCAAACATACCGACCCAAGGGATTTTTAACCTCGCACACCACATAGACATGGTATGAGAGCAACTGGCCTTTGATAACACTGTAAGTTATACACAGCGGTGGAATTCCAAATTGGCAGAGGTGGGGGCATGGGGAATCGAACCACTGACCTAGAAAAAAGTCAGACACTCTAACCACTCGGCCACAGAATATGACAATAATACATGATGTAATTTTAATTCCCACTGATTCCACATTGGTTGTGAAGAAATGGTTATGGAGAACTGAACCGAAAAAATAGGAATGTAAAAAAATTAACATTTTGAAGGCTTAACTACAATGTTTATATCAATATTCTGATTGCCGCTTGTGGGGTTTTGCGACTGAACTCTTCATATCGCATACACAACATTACCGGAGACTTTCATGTATGGGACCAGATGGGGTGGCCGAATGAGTCGAGCATCCGTCTCCTGTTTTGAGAGATCGTGAGATCCAAATTCATGAGTTCTTGCGTTCAAAAACCTGGTCGTGTCAAAACCAATGACTTAAAAATTGATACTTGTCGCTTCCTAGCCTGGCGCTCAGAATTATTAGGATAGGGCAAGGACTGGTTGGCTCAGTTTCAGGATAATGTGACTGAGTGGGATATCAGGTGACAGTGCTGGTGGCCTGCACTATAAAGTTGCCATGAGTGTGCACTGTCACAAGTGGGTACCCATCCTGATATGAC
Source organism: Branchipolynoe longqiensis (assembly GCA_030323885.1). Lineage (NCBI taxonomy): Eukaryota > Metazoa > Annelida > Polychaeta > Phyllodocida > Polynoidae > Branchipolynoe > Branchipolynoe longqiensis. Next base: position 1,274,886 of record CM059202.1, read on the forward strand.
TTTAGATGTTGCTAGGACGTAAAGCAACAACAAACAAACAAACTTCATGTATGGCATGTTGATACTATGAGATGATATCAATCGGCGGGATTCTAGACAGATTATCGCACAGTGTGAGTGTGCCTGTGAAAGCTTCCCTGACCATCTGAATTACTCAGTCCGACCCCCGTAACCCCCCCCCCCCCCCCCCCGCCCTCCCGCCCCCGCCCAACCTGCAGTCCCTATCCCTTCCCATCCCGTCCCCAGTCCTGCCCCCGGCTCCCCCCCCCCCCCCACACACGCCGCCCACAGCCGTCTGACCCCGCCCCCTCTTAGCTCCGCCCCCTCCCCGCCGCCCGCCCCCGGCCCCGCCTGCAGCCACCCCACCCACACCAGCCTATCGATCGGGTCTCGCCATGACATAGTCTCGCCGGGTTTCGCCAATTCTCGTCAGTTCTCGTCAGTTCTCGTCAGTTCTCGTCAGTCCTCGTCAGTCCTCGTCAGTCCTCGTCACTTCTCGTCAGTTATTGTCAGTTCTCGTCAGTTCGTGTCAGTTCTCGTCAGTTCTCACCAGTTCTCATCAATTCGTCAGTTCTCGTCAGTTCTAGTCAGGTCTCGTCAGTTCTCATCAGGTCTCGTCAGTTCTCGTCAGTTCTCGCCAGTTCTCATCAGTTATCATCAGTTCTCATCAGTTCTCATCAGGACTCGTCAGGTCTCGTCAGTTCTCGTCAGTTCTTGCCAGTTCTCGCCAGTTCTCGTCAGTACTCGTCAGTTCTTGGCAGTTTTCATCAATTGTATACTATACACTTTGTTGTATAGACAGACCCCTTTCAATGTTTACAAACATTGTGTATGCCCGCAGCTTGGCTGCAGAACGAAGGAACGAAGGAACACTGCCATTGAGTTTGCCGATACGCAGAGTGCAAAACGTAATTTCTTTTCAAAATTAACAGAAATCCAGAACCCGAACCATATAAATTTAATATAATCTGTTTGTTAAGCATGTTATCTGTTTGTGTGCCAAGCGGTTTGTGTCTAGGTGGTGTGGTTTTAGAGATATTTCACTTTTTCTGTATGAAGATTGCTCACGGCCATCGGCAATGCACTGAGTTTGCCGATACGCGCAGTGCAAAACGTCAGGTTTGATCAAAATTAATAGAAGTGCAGAACCCTAACCTTATAAATTTAATATAATCTGGTTGGTAAGCATGTTATCTGTTTGTTTGCGAAGCGGTTTGTTTCTAGGTGGTGTGGTTTTAGAGATATTTCACTTTTTCTCTATGAAGATTGTTCATAGCCATTGAGTTTGCAGTGTGACCGTGTGTTGTCCTGCAGCCAAGCAGCTTGCGCACTTACCTAGATACCCTTCTGACGACATATGAAATGGGTCTATTCCATCCATGTGGGCAGGCAAAGCTGATTTGCATATTCCACTGTCTAAATGTTGACATTCTAATCCTATTAGAATGTCGACGTTGATTGGCTGATTATAATTTAATAAACTCTCCCCTACACTGCGCATGCGTCTACTGTTGGATTTTCTTTTGGTCCGAATCGGTAAAGCGCAGGCTTCCCGTGCGGAAGGTCGGGAGTTCGAATCCCAACCGAGTCAAACCAATGACGTCCAAAATTGATACTTGTCGCTACCTAGCCTGCCGCTCGGCATTACTAGGATTGGACAAGGATTGGTTGGCTCAGTGACAGGATAATGTGACTGAGTGGGATATCTGATCCTGGTAGCTGGCAACCTGGTCTTCCAGTTGGGCAGCACTATAACGTCGCCAGCGGTGTGCACTGTCAACTCGATACCTGTCCTGATATGATTTGATATGTTGCTAGGACGTAAAGCAACAACAAACAAACTGTTTGATTTATTTTCAATATTTGTTTAAGTGGCCTGGTCCGATGGCGTTTGAATTTGTTAGTTATATTTGAGATAAATAGGTCGGGTTGACCATTATATCCTAATATGCATTAATCCCAAGTAACTTTGATGAAAAATTACTAGTTTTGGAGCAATTTGAGCTGAAAGAACCCACAATAATTTCGACAAGCTTGCCAAAAGTCCTTTGGCCATGACCCAGATGGTTATCTCGCGATGACCATGTGATGTGAGATGACCGACTAATCCTAGGTATGGCCCTGGGCCTGTATGCAGGAGCCGGTGCTATTCGGTGGCAGCGAGGCAAAACAGTGGTAGTCGGGAATTTCCCAGGTAGCGGTGAAAAATGGTATGCACGAAGCGGTGATAGGCCTAACACCAAAGGCTTACCCAGTGTTACCCTACCCCTGGTAAATAGCAGGTATAGCGAGTTCATTAGGCCCAAATCTATTCAATGCTGTCATATTTAACAGAATTACATACGCAATAAGTGAAATTTCATGAAATTAACCCTAAATACGAAGCAATATTAATGCTGCCGCCGCAACGGCGGCGATATTAATATGTTCGAATCGACGAGTGTAAAGTAAACAAATCGCCGCCGCCGCATCGACGTCGCTTTCCATACTGGCGGTGGCGGCGGCGGTTGCTTTCATTCGTCGGTTCGACAATCTTAATATCGCCGTCAATGCGGCGGTAGCCTTAATAACGCTTCGAATTTAGGGTTAAATTGATCAAATTTCACTTATTGCGTATGTAATTCTGTTAAATATGACAGCATTGAATAGATTTGGGGCTACATGACGCAGAGGGATTTCCCAAATCTATAAATAACTTCACGGGTAGCTATAATCAAAGTGTTACGCGCTCCTGCATACGACTTGACACAGTTCTCGACGTCGGCGATAGCTACCCGGTAATAGGCTGTAACACCAAAACCCGCTACCACCGACCTCTGCATACAGGCCCCACAGTAGGCTACTTGGCTCTAATGAGGTCACGAGTTTGTCCTAATTGATTAATGGCCTCCCTGCATAATGGGTGTTTCAAAGTGAGTATCCAAAGGGGTGAGGTTATAAATCCACTGGTTATTCTGTATATGCTGTCCCAAATCATTAGCTAATACACCAGTATCTAAGTTGGATATATAGGATCAAATGTAAGTAGTTGTTTTAATTTTGACAAAATTATATTTCATCGGACCATGCAACTTTAACTTTGCCACCGTTTAGGAATGTTGAGCTGAAAATGGGAAATACTGCGCCTAGAGCGGGAATCGAACACATATCTCTTGCATTCTGGGCCAGTGTGCTAACCATTACACCACATACCCTGATATCACTACCTTCTCGCCGATTACCTGTCTCTGTGGCTCCTTGCCTGAGAGGTCAGTGCAGACCACTACAGTAGTTTGAAGAAACAATCTATATTACAGTTGTAAACCAGATGGAATGGCCGAATGAGTTAGCGCATCCATCTCCCATGTTGGTAGATCATGGGGTCAATACTGGTCGCTTCCTAGCCAGGCGCTCGGCATTATTAGGATAGGGCAAGGAGCAGTGGAATGAGGAAGACCAGTCGTCTGCGACTGAAATTTCCCCTGCTTAAACATTTAATGTATAAAAAAAACTAAGACAAACAAAAAAGTGTTGACTTTCAGCCAGATTCCGTAAAATTTGAGGTCAAACTTCACTGACTACAAATTTCACAATCCTAAAATACACAATAATGGGGCTAGAGGTGATTTTCTAAGAACAAAGGTTGCGAGATCGTCTGATGTAATTGGTTTGGACTCACGACCAACATTCAAGACCTAACTCCTAACGATTCTTCAAATGACCTCATACCCCGACCTCGCAAAGTCACAGCACGAACTGAGTATCCCTACTAAAGCCGTGTTTACACGGGCAATTGTAAAGTGAATTAGACAAAGCGATTTATATGAAGCGAAGTAGTGGCGCGTTTACACACGGAGCGGTTTAAGGCGGAAATCGATATCTGCGCATGAGCAAGTCCAGACTAACCAGCGCCAGTTTCGGTTAGTCGACGCCGCCACGAGAGAGTGGGTTCGACCTAGATATGTATGGACTGAATCGTATTGGTTTGGAACGGTCAAAACTTCTGCTGGGCAGTGAAAACCTTAAAATAAATCATGAACAAAATATATGTGCACAGCTAGCGGTTTCATAGACCAAATTTACCGGAAAGTCAACAAACTCAGGTCTCGACTGTGATGTCCTTAATCCGCCGTATCTAAACCGCTACCGTTTACACAGGCAATATGGGCCGACTTAAGCTAGTTCGCTTCATCTAGACTACCTCAGCGGCGCGTTTACACGGCGAATGTAAGGTGAACTAGGCAAGGCGCATTATATGAGCCGTTTTAACTCGCCCGTGTAAACACGGCTTAACACTAGCGCAGGCGGTAGGTGTGTACAGAATTTGTTGTGTCATCTCTACCAGTCACGTGGGACTAATGCAACAGTCGTCAACAGTGCTAAATCACTCTCTAGGCTCTTCACCCTCGACACCGATCTGTCAGGTTCTTGCCACCAGGTGGCTCTAACTACTGTCCCAATATCGGGTTTTCCGTCCTAGAATACGATCTCATCACCTGGTCCATAAATAGTTCATATGCACCATACTTGTTAAGTCTGGAAGACCAGCGCCTCGGTGGTGAAAAAAAGATATTATTCAACTGAAGTAAAAATGTTGGAGGGGGGGGGGGTGTTAAAGCTCAATGACTTATATCAAATTGATACTTGTCACTTCCTAACCAGGCACTAGGCATTAATAGGATAGGGCAGGGACTGGTTGGCTCAATGTCAGGATAATGTGGCTGAGTGGGATATTGGGTCATGGTGCCAGCGGCCTGGTTTCCCAGTGGGGCAGCACTATTAAATCCCCATGAGTGCGCAAGGTCACAAGTATGTAGCCATCCTGATATGACCATAGATGTTGCCAGGATGTAAAACTCCAACAACCGACCATTATGGTTGTGAGCATCAGTTGATTAGTTGGTAGTGTAAATCGACTATTAAACCTTTCCCACAGAGTGTTCATTATAAACCTTTACCACAATATAAGTTCTTGCACTGACACTAGAGGCGAGTTGGCAGTGTAAATCGACTATAATACCTTTTCCACAGAGTGTGCATCGCTAGCTGTTTACTCACAGTACTAGTTTTGAAGGCTCCATCAGAAGGAAGATTACTCGTGGAAATCCTTTTTAAATACATGAAAAATTCAGATGCAAAAAAACCCTGTAAACGCCAATCCAAAAATGTTATTAAAATAACAGATTTGTGCATGAAGGCAATTTTAATTCTCACTAATTCCACTTTTCTTGTGATGAAATGGCTATGGTGCAATGAACAAAAAAAATAGGAATGTACAAAATTTTAACTTTTGGAGGTTTGATTCCAATGTTTAACTCAATTTTTGGATTGGCGTTTACATGGTTTTGCACCTGAACTCTTCACATGCCCCCCCCCCCCCCACCCCCACAACCCCATCCGCTTCCTGTATAGAGAATTACTACCCATAACATTACTTCTTCCATTCCCACCAGAGGGCGCGTTGTTATTGGAAATCTTCCACTTGGATTTTCTTGGCGCAGTACTCTATAGCCTATGTGGGCGATAATGAGTTAACTTCAGGCAAACATTGACGGTGAGTGTTTGCTCAGTGAAGCAATCTCTAGACGGTTCCAGTCCATAATATTGAACATGGCGGAGTTAATTAAGATGTGGAGGCAGTCAGGAAAAACCAGCATCTCTTAAAGGCCAAGTAACGGGTTGTCCAAAGTTGTCAACATGTTCACGGTCGCGCAAAGTGATGGGCTTATCCGTAAAGGCTCAGGGACACCTTACCGGATTGGGGTACCGGATAGAAAACGGACACTGTCCGGTGAAATATGTCAATGTCCGGTTTATATACGGTACGCATCCGGTGTGTCCATACTCTGTCCGGTGGTGTCCGGTAGCAAGTTTTGAACATGCACCAAACTTGTACCGGACACCGCCGGACTGATGTGTATGGTTGGTGTCCAGTTTAAGTATGTTTAGTCTGTTTTATCTGGTTTATGTCAGTTACCCATCCGTTAGTCTCCGGTTTGCTTCCTGCATAGTTTGTTGACGGTGTTGCAGGAATTTGGTCAGTATATCTTTTCGGCGCATCCGTGAACAGTCCGGTATGTGTTCGATTGATGTTCGGTCCCTCCGTTTGACATTCGGTTGCCATCCGGTTATTGTCCGGTTATCACCCGGTTATCGTTCGCTGGCTATTCGTTAATATATGTTCCTTGTCCGTTTATCATCCGTTTTGTCTGGCAGCCTTTGACCCGAAAGCGCAATATTTCTACACATTTCGGTACATTTTGATACCGAACACCACCAAACTAGAAAATTCTTTGTCCGGTTGTGTCCGGTACTCAATCCGGTAAGGTGTGACAGGCACTTTAAGTACAACTTTTAGCGTTTAATAAAATGATTTTCTTGTCAGCGATATTTAAATTTAAATTTAATTAAAATGTTTTTGGGGGGGCATTGGAGTACACTGCACTGGCTTTTGGGAACGAGCCACATAGAGGGGTAGGTGTGGTGATTGCATCAGGTTCCCTAGGTGGCATCATAGTTAGCACACTGGCCCTGGAATAGGAAGACGTGAGTTTGAATTCTGCGATAGGTGTAATATTTCCCATTTTCATCACCCCGAAGATAGTACATCAGGCTAGGTAGTGAGCGACACATGTAAATTGTTAAGTTATTGGCTTGACCCAACCAGGTTCAAACACGGGGATTTGAATTCCATGACCTACCAAAATGGGAGGCGGGCACTCAACTCATTTGGGCGCCCTGTTTGGGACTGTAGTGAAACGTTGATGTGTACTATTTTGGGTGATGGGGCGGGGGGGGGGGGCATCTGGAAAAGTAGTACTCTTTATACTACCTTGAAAATGTTGACAACTTTCGACCGCCCCTCAACACCTCCACGTTTCAATTGGTTTATTGGGGTTTCAAGTCCTAGTAATACTAGCCTTTAGTTGTAGGTATTGCCTTTGCTGCTGCCACAATTGCAAATTATAATCTATCAATAATAGTTGAGGTCATATCAGAACAGGTATCGTTTTGTGTCAGTGCACCCTCATGGCGGCTTTATAGTGCTGCCCCATTGAGCTACTGCAATGATACCAAAAGTTCACTTCTACTGTGAACTTGTAAAAGGACACATAAATCAAGGCGGTCCGAAGAAAAGGTTCAAGGACCTCTGTAACATACAACCTGAAGAAATCTAGTCTAAAAGCTGTTAATCGCATGCTTCTATTTGGAAAGACACAGAAGGATTCGAAACTGATCGTATATCTCAACCTGAATAAAAGCGTCAGCAATGGAAAGATCATCTCGTCCACCAACCAGATTCTCTGACTGCAGCTACACATACATACATGTCCAGCATCCCCGGCATCCCCGGCATCCCCGCATCCCCAGCATCCCCAGCTCCCCAGCATCCCCAGCATCCCCAGTATCCCCGCATCCCCAGCATATCCAGCATCCCCAGCATCCCCAGCTCCCCAGCATCCCCAGCATCCCCAGCATCCCCGCATCCCCAGCATCTCCAGCATCCCCAGCATCCCCAGCATCCCCAGCATCCCCAGCATCCCCGCATCCCCAGCATCCCCAGCATCCCCAGCATCCCCAGCATCCCCGCATCCATCCGCCAGCTTCCCAGCATCCGCACCCCAGTCCCCAACATCCCCAGCATCTCCAGCATCTACAGCATCCCCAGCATCTCCAGCATCCCCGCAATATATATATATATATATATTATATATATATATATAT
>CM059202.1:1283089-1327310 GCA_030323885.1 Branchipolynoe longqiensis
CCCCCCCGGGAATCTGAGAACATTTTTAACTTCCCTCCGGGGAAATTAAAAACGTTTTCAGATTCCTGGGGGGTAACTTAAAAACAGTTTTCAGATTCCTCCCCCTATTTTTAAATTCCCCCCTCCGGGAATTTTAAATTGTTTAAAAAACTTTTTAAAACGTTTTAAATTTCAGACCTAGAATATTTTTTTCTTAACCATCTTGGAGACTTTTTGTGTCATTTGTGGTTAAATATGTTTTATTGTACTAGTAGTAATTTCCATTATGCTATTCTCTGTATATTATAATATTTGTCATGAAAAATAACAAAAAATAACAAAACATAACAAAAATATAGAAAATTCCCCAAAAATGGGGGGGAGGGGGGGGGGGGGGGAGGGGGAGGAAGTTAAAACGAGGGAGGGAATTTGAAAACGTTTTCAAATTCCCCTGGGAGGAATTTGAAAACGTTTTCAAGTTCCCGGGGGGGAACTTGAATATGGGGGGACTTTGAAATCTTTACACTGGTCCTGATATGACCTTAGATGTTGCTAGGACGTAAAACAACAACAAACAACCAAACATGCAGGATTTGACACTCCGTTATGTATCGGTAGAATATCTGTACCATAACAATACACGCTACAGTGTTGCCAACCTGGAGGTACTGAGAATCCTTGCGGTTTTGCGTTGCGGGCGTGGCACCGGAGAGGCGGCAGTCGACAGCTTGCTAGAGGGGTCCAGGGGCATGCCTCTGCAGAATTTATTTGTTAAAATGCCTTTAAAATGGGATATTTGAGGGCATTTCCAAGGCGTTATAGACTGATATTTCCGATTTTTTTCACAGTCTGGGGACATTGTTGATATAGGTGTAAATTTGAGGAGAAATGAAAATGATGGGGGGTACGTTTCATGGAGTAGTCTCCAAGTATACGTTTTGCACAATGCATATGACCAGGTCTGCCTCGAGAGCATTCTGCTATCATTAATGGGACTGTATTACTATTATAGCCCACCTCACCGTCAATTTCCTGATATGCACCCCATGATATTTACTGGTATTTAATCAAAAGTCTAGAAATTAAACTAAAACACCACCTACATTAAATGTATGCACCGAATGCATGATCCTGACCATATACGCCACAAACACAGAATTATCTGAATGTAATAACAATATTTTATTATTTTAAAATTGTTCTTGTAATTAAATAGTGTAAATGACCAAAGTTAAGCGTGGCCAGAAGACCAGAGCCTCAGCGCTGAAGAAAGATTGTATTCAGATGAATACAAATGTTTACCGCCCCCCACAAAAAAAGAAAGTTGAAATCTCAGGTGGGACACAGCTGTGCGTATATAGAAGCTAGACCCCCAAATGAGGGGTTGTTGGGGGGGTTCTGGATGGACCACCCCCAGCTGCGACTGGGGAGTTGTTGTTGGGGGGGGGGGGGGAGGTGCGTAAGCTCGTTAATGAGAAGAGAAAATACATCAAATTCCAATAACCATGCTTGTACATTATAGTCCTGCAGTGACGGTAGTCAGACGTTATGTGCTGTTTGTTGTTGTTTCAAGTCCTAGCAATATCTAAAGTGGTTGTGGCAGAGTGGTTAGAGTGTCTGACTTCTTTCTAGGTCGGACTCCTAATCTGAAGGTCAGTGGTTCGATTCCCCGTGCCCCTCACACCTCTGCCAATTTGGATTTCCACTGCTGTGTATAACTTACACTGTCATCAAAGGCTGGTTGCTCTCATACCATGTCTATGTGGTGTGGGCGGTTAAAAATCCCTTGGGTTGGTAAATGTGTAGGCTCAGGCTTTCTATCGACAAACTGTCTAATGGTGAAAACAAGTCTATTCAGACTTATTCATGATAGGCAGTAGAAATATTATCAGAACGGGGACGTTATCTGCACGTTAAAGCTGTACATGGAGCGGGACGTAGCTCAGGTGGTAGAGTGTCCACCTGTGAAGGTGTAGGTCATCCGATCGATCTTGCTCAGTGGACCTATTTGCAGTTTGGGCTATTTTCCATTCCAACCAATGGTCCACAACTGGTTCATCAAAGGCTGTGGTATGTGCTGTCCTGTCTGTGGGAAAGTGCATATAAAAGACCCCTTGCTGCTTATCGGAAAGAGTAGTCTATGTGTCAGCAGTGGGTTTCCTAAAAAAAAATAGGTCAGAATGACCATATGTTTGACGTCCAATAGACGATGATAAAACTCGATCTGCTCTAGAGGCGTCGTTAAATAAAACAAACTTTACCTTTTTATTAAAACTGTAAGAGTCATACGGCTGTAGTGATCCTGTGTTGACTGGGGCGAGAAAGATCGGGAGTTCGAATCCCAGACGAGTCAACCCAAGGACTTACAAAATGGATACTTGTCGTTTCCTAGCCTGGCACCCAGCATTACTAGGATAGGGCAAGGACTGGTTAGCACAGTATCAGGATAATGTAACTGAGTGGGATATCAGGTCATTGTGCGGAAGCACTATAAAGTGTGCCATGAGTGCGCACTGTCACAAGTCGGTAACTGTCCCTTTATGACCTTAGATGTTTCTAGGACATAAAACAACAAACAAACCATACACAACCAGTTATAGAAACACAAGAGTGCTCGGCCGCTGTGAGCACCCCATGCAACTACAAAACTCTTCCCCTTCATTTCACCTGTGATGCAATCAGCCTAAATCAATTTAACCAAGTCTGGAAAGAGGAAGGAAAACCAGTCACACAGATGAACAGTGAATAAGTTGTGCTTTATTGGCAGCAACTCCTGTCCATCCCCCTTACATCTGACCTAGCACCTTCACTCCTCATATGCTGCCCACACTATGTCTCATTGTCACTTTAGCCTGTATACTGAAGCAGTGCCTACAGCCCATGGGACAGGAGTCCTATGGCTGTGAATACACTCAATTTGCATAGGTGAATTTAGATAGCATCAGACAGAGTGTCTGGGGTTCCTGCTCAAAAGTAGGTGTGTCTCACTAAGAGCTAGGAGTAGAGTGTTTTCTCTCCAGCTTTCCTGGAGTAGATTTTGAATAATTACTTATCTGAGACTAGTGTGTGGTCAGGATAGGCCAAGGGAGTCAGGTGACCGGACATTCCCCAGCCAGCCAATCAGACACTCCCCACAGTCTGGGTGGGTGGCCACCCCCATTAGGGGCTGTCACTCAACCCAGCTGCAGGTGGTGCACTTTATACATATGCAGATTATACCCCTGTCACACTACGACGTAATGAGCCAACGTGAGCCTAACGTGGTGATATTTCGTCATTACGTTGATGTACGTTGGATTACTTTATGATGACGTCATAATGACGTTAGAGTGACGTGAGCTACGTCACATTACTTCGTGTACGTCGAGGTTTTGGACATGTTCAAAAGTTTCGACGTAGGTCGAACGTAAGGGTTTACGTTTGCCGTACGTTCTGTTCACGTTCAGCGAACGTCAATGACGTTAAACGGACGTTATTCCAACGCTCCTCACTACGTTCAACTACGTTCCACTACGTTGACCCCCATTAAACCAAGTGCAAATGCCCACGGGGCGTAATGGGAACGTCAGGACAACGTCAGGAGAACGTCAGGAGAACGTGCATTCAACGTACGTTCAACGTATCATGACGTAGCGAACGTCACGTAACGTTCTTCTGACGATTGAATAACGTTCATAACGTTCCGTCAGCGTCATTACGTTGACCTCTCTCGTCGAACGACGGTATCACTACGCTTTACCGACGTTGCTCTCTCGTCCACTACGCTGCATCCACGTTCAACTTGTGCCCAAATTTGCATACTACGCCGAGAAGTTCAACGTTCTTCACGTTCTCCCTACGTTGACGTCGTTACGTCGTAGTGTGACAGCCCCTAAGGCAGGTGGGTCGGTCCAGTGGCCATGGGTGGACAGGATGTTGTATACAGTTACAGATATGTATATAGATATATATATTAAAATTGTCCTTTTCCTCCAATTGTATTCTTTCTGAACACATAGAGAAACATTTCAATAATCATGTACTGTCTCTTTTATAGGAAATCGCTTCATTAACTCCGATCATCATATATAACATATATTTCACATCACTCAGTATCATGTACAAGGGGAGTGGGATTCTATTGCTTTTAGTTTACATAACCTGGTTCCCACTCCGTCTGCCAATATATAATTCTTAACCGAAAATCCGTATATTTGTACACATTGTTTTGCTTGTAAATGCATCCACCAGCACTTTCCATTCACAGCCTGTGTTTTGCTTGTAAATGTCCCGCTACCACTCTCCATACACAACCAGTGTTTTGCTTGTAGATTTCCGCCACCACTCTCCATACACAACCAGTGTTTTGCTTGTAGATGTACCACCACCACTCTCCATACACATCCAGTTTTGCTTGTAAATGTATCCACCTCCACTCTCCATACACATCCGGTTTTTGCTTGTAAATGTACCACCACTCTCCATACACAGCCTGTGTTATGTTTGTAAATATACCACCACCACTCCATACACAGTTGGTGTTTTGCTTGTAAATGTTCCGCTGTCACCGTGCCACCCTGAGCTCATCCATTATCACTTCCGTGTCCTGCATCAGTGACAGACGCAGGTGCCATAAGTCGGCTCTATGGGTGTCATCAGATGTCGTAATCGACATTCACATCCTGGCGCTGGTGGCTCACGGGATTTGACTCGGCACAATGGGTGCACTCTGCCTTCCTCGGAATGTTCTATTTAAAAAATAGTGTTTCTATTTAAAACCTGCATCAGAATGTCTTATCTAAATTCTAAGCTACAACTGATGATAGATGATAGATAGATGATTGATATATGATATATATATATGATAGATATATGATAGATATATAGATAGATATATGACATATATATGTTACATAGATGATAGATAGATACATGATAAATAGGTGATAGATAGCTGATATATGATAGATGGACGATAAATAGATGATAGATATATGCTAGATAGTTGTTACATAGATGATAGATATATGATAGATAGTTGTTACATACATGATATATAGATGATAGATAGATGTCACATATATGATACATAGATGATAAATAGGTGATATATATATATGATAGATATATGATATATATGTGATAGATAGGTGATAGTTAGATGATAACTAGATGATAGATGATACATAGATGATAGCTAGTTGTTATATAGATGATATATAGATAGATAGTTGTTACATACATGATAGATATATGATAGATAGATGTCACATATATGATACATATATGATAGATAGATGATAAATAGGTGATAAACATGTGATAGATATGTGATAGATAGATGATATACATATGATAGATATGTGATATATAGAGTATAGATCGCTGATAGATATATCATAGATAACTGATAGATAGGTCATAGATATATGATAGATATCTGATAGAGATGTCATAGATAGATGATAGACATATGATATATATATATATATATATGATAGATAACTGATAGATACGTGATAGATAAATGATATATAGGTGATATATATATATATATATATATGGTAGATAGATGATATAGAGATTGTAGATAGATGATAAATAGATGGTAGACAGGTGATATATATGGTAGCTATATGATAGATATGTGATATATATATGGTAGATAGATGATAGATTGGTGATAGATAGGTGATAGATAGATATCTAGGCGATATATGGATGATAGATAGCTGATCAGTGGACCCATTTTCAGTTTGGTCTATTTTCCGTTCCAACCAGTGGTCCACAACTGGTTCATCAAAGGCTGTGGTATGTGCTGTCCTGTCTGTGGGAAAGTGCATATAAAAGACCCCTTGCTGCTTATCGTAAAGAGTAATCTATGTGGCAGCAGTGGGTTTCCTCCAAAGAAATTTGTCAGAATGACCATATGTTTGACGTCCAATAGCCTCTGGAACAACCACCATGTGTCCATTCGAGTCAAAAGCAAGATCTACCGTGCAATCGTGCTATCCACCCTACTATACGGAGCCGAGGCCTGGACAGTGTACAGACGACAGGATGCCTTCATCATGCGACATCTGCGTTCAATCATGAGGCTAACCTGGAAGGACAAAGTGACAAATAAGGAAATACTCGAACGGACGGGGCTGCCCTCTATGGAAGATCTTCTGATCAAAAAGAATCTCCGGTGGACTGGACACCTCATGAGGATGTCATCAGACAGGCTACCAAAGCAGATCCTCTATTCTCAACTGTCTTCTGGTTACAGAAAGAGAGGGCGCCCTCGTCTCCGGTTCAAGGATACCATCAAGAGAAACCTGAAGCTGAGAGACATTAAGACCGACTCATGGACGCAACTCTCACAGCAGAGAGCTAAATGGAGAGCGGCAGTCAAGTAATGAAAGCAGTCTTTGTCACATCGTGACCGACAGCATGATGATGATGATGAGCCGATGATAAAAATCAATGTGCTCTAGAGGCGTCGTTAAATAAAACAAACTTTAATACCAGATGGGATGGCTGAATGAGTTAGAGCGTCCGTCTTCTGTGTGGGTAGATCGTGGGTTCGAAGCCTGGTCGAGTCAAACCGATGACTTAAAAATTTATACTTGTCACTTCCTAGCCTGTCGCTCGGCATTATTAGGATAGGGCAAGGAGCAGTGGAATGAGCTGATGAGGAAGACCAGACGTCTGCGACTGAAATTTCCCCTGCTTAAACAACTAATGCACACAAAAAAAAGAAGATATCAAGACCGACAGGGCAGGCATTGTGTATACTATGTCAGCTTTGTTTGTTTGATGTTGTTTTACGTCCTACCAACATCTAAGGTCATATCAGGATGGGTACCGACTTGTGACAGTGCGCACTCATTGCAACTTTATAGTGCTGCCCCACTGGAAGACCAGGCCACCAGCACCATGACCTGATATCCCACTCAGTCACATTATCCTGACACTGAGCCGACCAGTCCTTGTCCTATCCTAATAATGCCGAGCGCCAGGCTAGGAAGCGACAAGTATCAATTTTGAAGTCATTGGTTTGACTCGGCCAGGGTTCGAACCCACAACCCAAGGATCTACTAAGATGGCAGACAGACAAGATAAAAGATTCACCCGGTACTTGTAGTACATGGGTGAATGACAACGTAGTGTAAATACGGGTGAAAATAGCTTTAGTATGGAACATGAAGTAGAAACTGTGGTTCCTTGATCAAATGGCTACATATATTGGCACAGATTTGGTGAAATGGGAGAGAATGCAAAAAGACAAGATGGCAGCCAGAGAACGCCATCAATTTCACTTTTAAATTGCATTAAAGTATATGTTTTATTATATTTTCCAACTCAAAAGTAGCGCTTAAATATGAAGACATCTACAAAGAATAAATGTTGCTTCTTAGATTGTGATAGGCTCTCATTTCATTAACCCGCTTTTTCGAGCGTTTTTATATAGGGTTGGTATTCACCCATGTACTGCGAGTACCAGTTGAATCCTTTATCTACAGACGGACGTGATAACTCATTCGGTCATCCCGTCTGGTCTGTATAATATGTCAGTTGTGTGTGTGTGTGTGTGGTGTGTGTGTTGTGTTTTGTTATCGACTGTAAAAGAATATCCTGTAAAGACTGAGAACCGAAGAAGAAAACAGTGATTGATTGCGAATGTGTGTGGAGACTGGTTCGATGGAATAAACATCTAAGTAATTTATCATGTGTGTGTGTGCTATGAGGTAGCTGCGGGGGGGGGGGGGGGAGAGACGGGATGGCTGAATGAGTTGAGCGCCCGTCTCCCAATTTGGTAGATCGTGGGATTCCAACCGGGGTCGAGTCAAACCTATTGTAAAGCTCGAAGGCTCGAATCTGTGGCGGTGCAGGCAGGCTATGGTGAAATCAATACAGACAAGAAGAAAGGAAGAGTAAAAAGTGTATAGAAGAAGAGAGAGTCCAGCCCTCTGGTTTATTATTTATATGGTTACATCGGTTCATTGTAGAGTATCACCCCACCACTTTCCCCCAATGGGAAACAAGCATTCTTGGGCCTACCAATAGGGATCCAGCATTCCTGGTCCCCATGGATACCAGTGGTCTGCCCGCCACCACAAGCTGTATGGCCCCATGTCCACCACCAACCTTGACCTTTGAGTGTGGTGATCCCTATCCCAGCAGAGGGGGTAGGCCTTGAGTGCACTCACACCCAGACCTGCCAGCACCACGATGTCTATTTACATCCCACTCAGGCACCACCAACCCATAAATATACATATACATACATACATGCGCCTGGTCATGTACACCGATCAGTAATAGAACATTTGCATTCCCCCTATATTTTACCCTATGACTTAAAGATTGATACTTGTCGCTTCCTAGCCTGGCGCTCGGGATTATCAGGATAGGGCAAGGACTGGTTGGATAATGTGACTGAGTAGGATATCAGATCCTGATGCAGGCACCCTGGTCTCCCAGTGGGGAAGCGCTATTAAGTCACCATGAGTGTGCACTGTCACGAGTCTGTAGGCACCCATGCTGATATGACCTTAGATGTTGCCAGGATGTAAAACTCCAACAACCAACCAACACGAATTGGGGGGGTGGGGAGTGGGAGGGGGGGGGGGGTATGCCAGGGTGAGGGGTCGGGGGGTGGCCTGGGGAGAGATTCATCAGACATTTGTGTGTGTGTGCAAGATGAGGTGAAGTCTGGGCGAAACCATCTCGCAAGGCACAGCACAGTGAACAGATGGTGTGTGTGGGGGTGGGGGTGGGGGGAGGGGGGGTGAAAGGAAAGACGGACAAAGGAAGAGGTGGGAAGATAACATCATTGAATGGACAAGCCTCGAGTTTGGCAAGTCCCAGGGCCCGTATGCATGGGCTGGTGCTAGGGACCTAACTGCGGCTAGGGTGGCACCACATGGCTAATGTTGGAAATTCCACATGCATGAGCCGCTGCCAGCGCTAGCCGGCAACTGTAGCCTAGGCTAAGCTACCCTGATTTCAAGGCAGGTTTAACTGCTAGCCATGCCGGTTAGTGTGCGTGTGTGGGTCTCAATCTATTCAATGCTATCATATTTAACAGAATTACATACGCAATAAGTGAAATTTGATCAATTTAACCCTAAATTCGAACCAATATTAACGCCGCTGCCACATTGGCGGCTTTATTCATATTGTCGAATCGACGAATGTAAAGTAAACAAATCGCCGCCGCCGCATCGACGTCGATATCCATATTGTCGAACGTCAACTAAACATGGCCACCGCCACCGTATTGGCGGCAATATATTACAGCAAAATCTATTCAATGCGATCATATTTGACAGATTTACATACGCAATAAGTGAAATTGAATCAAATTAACACTAAAATCGAAACGTTATTAACACTCCCGCCGCATTGGGGGTGTTATTTATATTGTTGAATCGAGGGAATTCCCAAATCTATAAATAACTTCACGGTTAGCTATCCGCCCCGGCTTGGACATTGGTGCATACGGCTTGACCTAATTAACCAAGGCCCTCCTAGCAGCGGATAGCTACCCCAGAGCTTTCGCCTAGCACCGGCTAAGCCTAACTCCGATTCATGCATACGGGCCCAGAAGGCAGTGGTATCAGATCACTGACTTCCATCAATTAATACTCGTGCCTTTTTCTTATGCTCTGCTATATTAACACAGGTTGGTTGGCTCAGTACCAGTATAATGTGACTGAGTGGGATATATTATAATTTTGTTGATTTCATTTTGACTGGTTATTGGGGTTAGCTGGGTTCTGTAGCAAATAACCTGATAACAGGAAACAATGTGTGTACCAGCAACATCTAAGGTCATATAAGAACAGTTACTGACTTATGACAGTGCGCACTCATGGTGCCTTTATAGTGCTGCCTGACTGGGAGACCAGGCCGTCATTACCATGACCCGATATCCTGTAAGCCCCTGTCACACTATGCCGGATCGAGCAACAGACAGAATTGTCTAGTCCGGTGGTGTTTGGGCGTGATAAGTATCAAAATGTATTAAAATGTGTCAAAATGTTGCGATATCGGGTCAAAGGCCGCCGGACGAACGGACATGAAACGGACATGAAACAGACATGATTGGATAGCCAACAGATGAAATGAACTCAAATGGACAAGAACCGTAGACGTCAATCTGGTGGCATCCGTTCCAAGTTTTGTGCATGTTCAAAACTTCTAACGAATCGGGCCGGATATCAACGGATATCAATGGATATACAACGGACACAAACCGGATTTTGCCGGATATCAATGGACTTTGTTCGGTTTCTTTCCGTTTCCTCAATCCGGCGACAGAGGCTTTAAAGTCACATTATCCTGACACTGAGCCAACCAGTCCTTGCCTTATCCTTTTTTTTTTCTTTTTTAATTTTTTTTATTGAGGCTGTATTTATACTGTCCATAGCATATAAGCCCGGGTACCCAGGCTTGTTTTCAATGCTGGCCAGTTGTAGTGTTGGTGTTATCTTACCACACAGTAGCTGCTGATAAGTAATTTGATTGCCTGCATTTCAGTAGCAGATAGATAGTTGGTTGGTATGGTTAGTAGCCTATGTTAGTTTTTTTGGATTTTCTTGGCATATATGTATTTTATTTTGTTCTACTCTTATTACTAGACTAGCCTACTCCTATTTACATATCATAGGCTTGTACGTAGCTGTGTGGTGTGTTATCTGGCTACTTTTGACATGGTTACCTTCCATTGGGCGTGCCTGGCTAGGAAGCGACAAGTATCAATGTTGTAAGTCATTGGTTTGACTTGACCAGGGTTTCAAACCAGTGGAATCGAATGCCACGATCTACCAAAATGGATTCAGACCCTCAACTTATTCGGAGAACCGGAATGAATGGAGAAAACTGGTTACAAAGTCAACTGTAGTGCCTCAACGATCCTCGCAGTTAACGGCTTGATGATGATGATGATGGTGGTGATGATGGTGATGAGTTTGTTTGTTTGTTTTACCTAGCAACATCTAAGGTCATATTAGGACGGGTACCGACTTGTGACAGTGCACACTCATGGCGACTTTATAGTGCTGTCCCACTGGGAAACTAGGCTGCTGACACCATGACCTGATATCCCACTCAGTCACATTATCCTGACACTGAGCTAACCAGCCCTTGTCCTATCCTAATAATGACGAGCGCCAGGCTAGGAAGTGACACGTATACATTTCTAAGTCATTGGTTTGACTCGACCAGGGCTCGAAGCCACGATCTACCAGCACGGGAGACAGGCGCTCTAATTCATTCGGCCATCCCATGTTCTCTGATGGTGATGATGATGACAAATTAAGTGGATCATTTCAGATGGATAAGAACAGGTCTCGCGACCCAAACTCATGGCCACTTTATAGTGCTGCACCACTGGGAGACCACACCACTGGCACATTGACCCGATATCCCACAGAGTCACAGTATCCTGATTCTGTGCTAACCAGTCCTTGTCCTATCCTATTAATACCGAGCGCCAGGCTAGGTGGCGACAAGTATAAATTTGATAAGTCATCGATTTGACTCAGCTGGGATTCAAACTCGCGGCCTTCTACGCAGGAAGCCTGCAGCTCTACCAACTCGGCCACCATGTCTGGTCAAGCAGAAGTGGGTGGTGTTGCGTAGAACTGGGCAGTCAGTAGAGGGAGGGCTGGGCTGGGAACCACCCTTGTGGAAACAAACTGACTGATCACTTCATCCCGCACCAACTTCGCAAAGCGCGATGACGTATGGATCGTGTGTCGAGGCAGTGATGGATGAGGCTAAGAATAGTTCCATGACATAACGCCAATACTTTAGAAGTCAACGTCTGTTTCGGGGTTAATTAAATCAATTAAATATAATCAATTCAAATAAATATTATTATGGATGTCGCCAAAAACATTGGCTTTGGGTTATTTCTTTAAAGCGGCATAGTCTGATGAAGCAT
Source organism: Branchipolynoe longqiensis (assembly GCA_030323885.1). Lineage (NCBI taxonomy): Eukaryota > Metazoa > Annelida > Polychaeta > Phyllodocida > Polynoidae > Branchipolynoe > Branchipolynoe longqiensis. The sequence goes on from CM059202.1 coordinate 1,294,986, forward strand.
CAAATTTTCAAAACCAAAACAATTATCTAGATTTGCTTCTACATTTTTAACTTAGATACTAATGCACATATTGAGCATATATATCGCCACAGCAAAGGGAATACTTAGCTAATTTAGTTGAAAATGTTGGTCCAGAAGCCTACAGTGTCAGAGTTTTGGTGTGCTTGCCCAAACTAATTTAGCATGTCTATGCTTTAAATATCTAAAAAATAATTAGTCATTCATTGTGACAAATGTTTAATAAGTGCATCATTATCTAAGTTAGAAATGTGGAATCAATTTTAGATAATTGATTTGGTTTTGAAAAGTTAACGCTTCATCAGACCATGCAGCTTCAGGCGGGGAAAATTTCAAATTCAATCGCGGACAATTGGTCTTCCTCATTCCACTGCTCCTTGTCATGTCCTAGTAATGCCGAGTGCCAGACTAAGTAGCGACAAGTATACATTTTTAAGTCATTGGTTTGACTCGGCCAGGGTTCAAACCGGGAGGGATAACCCCCCCTCAAGGCTTAATATTTCCCAGCTCCAGACAGTTACAGACAGCTACCGTCAGCTACAGACAGCTACACCTGATGTGGATAGTCAACTCATTTGGCAATCTCGTCTGCTCATTTCACATCTTTAAAGCGAATCGGTAGAGCGTAGGCCTCCCGTGCGGAAGGTCGGGAGCTCAAATCCCAGCTGAGTCAAACCAATGACTTATAAAATTGATACTTGTCGCTTCCTAGCCTGACGCTCAGCATTAAATAGGCTAGGGCAATGACTGGTTAGCGCAGTATCAGGAAAATATGACTGTGTGGGATATCGGGTCATGGTGCCAGCTGCCTGGTCTCACGGTGGGGCAGCGCTATAAAGTTTGTTGTTGTTTGTTATAAAGTTTGTTTGTTGTTGTTTTACGTCCTAGTAACATCTAAGGTCATATCAGGACGGGTACCGACTTGTGACAGTGCGCACTCATGGCGCCTTTATAGTGCTGTCCCACTGGGAAACCAGGCCGCCGGCACCATGACCTGGTATCCCACTCAGTCACATTATCTTGACACTGAGCACACCAGTCCTTGCCCTGTCAATTGTTAAGTCATTGGTTTGACTCGACCGGGGTTCGAACCCATGATCTACCAGCACGGCACTATAAAGTCACCATGAGTGCACACTGTAGAGAACTTATAATTTGCATTCGCCATGAGAGCACACTGTCACAAGTCGGTACCCGTCCTGATATGACCTTAGATGTTGCTAAGACGTAAAACAACAAACAAACAAACCGTGAAGCGATTGCTTTCCACTGTTGTGGCTTATACATAACCATGGTAACCCATTCCCACCTTGATGCCAGCTGACCGCCATCTTGTGGCTGGCAAAGTCCCTGCTGCGTAGGTGAATGGCGGTACTAAACATCCAGAAGGTCGTTACGCGCATCGCCACCACACCACCACACCACCACAACACAACACCACCTGATCTCAGGGCGCCCACGCACGCCAGAATTCACAAAGGAATCCACCCAACAGAAATAGGTCTCTTACAACTTCTGATTTATGGTGCAGTCACACTACGACGTGTTTTCTGGTGTGCTGCCAACGCGCAAAATATTTGCTAGCACGCGAGACACGTGCAACTTTTCAGCGTTTTGGGACAAAGTTCGACTGGGCGCAGGGCGGGTTGGTGGCGCGCTATTGGCGCGTTATTGGCGCGCTAGTAGCGTGCTACTAGCGCGTCAGCAGCGCGTTATTGGCATGCTTGTAGCGTGTTGATGGCGTGCCAGTAGCGTGTTGGTGTCGCGTTAGTACCGTGTCAGCACGTACATACCGGCCAGCAACACGTCAGGACGCACCGGCAGCGCGTCCACACCACGCAGGCAACGCATCCAGGCACGCCGGCAACACATCCAACGCGCCGAGAAACGCTGGAGCAACGGCAATGGCGTGCCCACTACCTGTCCATGGGATGTTGCAGACGCGCCGACGGAACGGTCGCATTTTGGCCAAAAAAATGCCAACGTTAAGCGACGTTGCTCAACGGTCTGCCAGCATTCCGCAACGTGTTTCGACGTGTTGTTAACGCGTCCGTAACGTCCCCTCCAACCCGTCGGGGCGCGTCGAAAGTTTTGTGCAAGTACAAAACGATCGGCGTGAGCCAGCGGGCGCCGACGTGTTGGCTCACACGTTGCTATCAGTGTCAGTGTACCGACGCGGCGGTAACACCCAAAAACCCAACACATTGGCACGCGTTGTCCAACATTGGTGCAACACGTCGTAGTGTGACTGCGACATGAATGGTGTCAGCTGGATCCAAACACCGGGCGTAGTGGCCTAATCGCTAGAGCACAGGCCTCGCATGCGAAAGGTCGGGAGCATGGGTTCTCGATGGAGTCAAACCACTGACATAAAAAATGGATACTTGTCGCTACCTAGCCTAGCTTTCGGCATTAATAGGATCTGGCAAGGACTGGCTGGCTCAGTGTCAGGATAATGTGACTGAGTGGGATATCAGGTCATGCTGTTGGTGGCCTGATTTCCCAGTGGGGCAGCACTATAAAGTTGCCATGAGTATGCACTGTCACAAGTCTGTATGTACCTATTCTGATATGACCTTCGATGTTGCCAGGACGTAAAACTCCAGCAACCAACCAACTTAGATCCAAATGGTTTTGTTGGTTTGTTCATAGGAGTTTTACGTCCTGGCAACATCTAAGGTCATCAGGACGGGTACCGACTTGCGACAGTGCACACTCATGGCAAATTTATAGTGCTGCAGCACTGGGACACCATGCCGGTAGCACCATGACCTAATATCCCACTCAGTCACATTATCCTGATTTTGTGGAGGGGGTGTTGCGACAAATGACAACATCATGCCGAGGGTGGGATTCGAACCCAAATCTCTGCCATTACGGGGCGAGTACCTTAGCAATTAGTCCATCTAGGGTCCCTGATGTAATCCACCTACATGCACATACATGTATACAGCAGGGCAAGGGATTTTTAGCTCAGTGACCTGATATTATGACTGAGTGCGATATTGTTTGCATACTGCTGGGAACATGTTATCCCAATAGAGGGGGTGTAATGAGACAACTTCCGGTGGCCATATTGGATTACATACAGAAGGCTTGCAACTGTCTACATTGTGCTTATTTACCGATTTGTTGGTTTATTTGTCACTGTTTTGAGCAGTTTGGCCTCCGGAGTTCGGTGTCATTCCCAGGCTAAGGGCGGACAGCCACATTATCATAGAAATACGGTTTTGTCTCTCTCCTCGCATTTATAACAGAAAGGAGTTACTTATTGTTTTAACTAACTGGCCATCCTCCCCGCCATTCGGTGTATGTTAATATGCTTGGATTAATCCCGAACTAAGCGGACACTCCCTGTGTTTCTGCTACTGTCACTGATAATCAGTCTAAGTTAATGTCTTATTTTCAGCCAAATATCACTATGTTAATTCCGTTAATATGTCTATTAATATCTCCACGCAGATGGGTTAATCGGCTGCGTAAGGCCTAGTAGGCAGAAAGCCCTTAATTACATACAAAGCAATCGAATAGCAAGTTGACCATAGCGGTTAATATACAAGAAGACTGGAGAATAGTAAAGAATGCAAGGAACGTTCCAATTTACCTTTCCAAGAGCCCACAGCTTTATTCTTACCCTAGCTAGTACAATATAAGTTCAGCAATATGATGGATATGACAAAGTAAATCCCCTCCCATATAATTAAGTTAAATAAGTTTGGAATTCCAACAATAAAAGCCTAAATCTCGTCTCATCAAAGCGTGCAAAACCACGTCCGATGGGTCGGAGCCCGAGCGCTCGACCTTCCACCGTTGCTAGGAAAGTCACAATTGACATCTCCTAGCAAAGCCTTACAGCAGGGAACCTGGCCCCGCAAATGGTGGCAAATGCGGGTCTGTCTTGGCGAGTAGCCCGTATTTCAGAATGCGAGCTAATCGGCCCAAGCCCGCAATTGTCACAGGATGAGTAGTCTCGCGCACTTCACAACCATTCATTCAGTTATTGGTAGAATTAGTTAAGTCAGGCGCAGTTAGAGTGCTCAGGCATAGTCAGCTACAGTCAGTTACAGACAGCTACAGGAAGCTACTATCAGCCACAATCAGCTATATCCAGTTACGCCCAGCTACAGTCAGTTACATACAACTACACAAAGCTACAATGAGATACAATCAGCCACAGTCAGCTACATCCAGTTAAACCCAGCTACAGTCAGTTACATACTGCTACAGAAAGCTACGATCAGGCACAGACAGTTAAACCCAGCTACAGTCAGTGACAGACAGCTACAGCCAGTTATGCCCAGCTACATTCAGTTACAGATTGCTACAGGAAGCTGCAATCAACAACAATCAGCTATAGACAATTACATCCAGGTACATTCAGTTACATACAGTTACAGTCAGTTACACATACCTAGCGACAGTTACAGACATCTACAGGAAGCTACTATCAGCCACGGTAAGCTACATCCAGATACATTTAGCTACAACCAGCTACAACCAGCAACAGTATACAGTACAACAGTCAGGCGCATCCACCTACAGTCAGCTACCATCAGCTAAATTCAGTTACAGTCAGCTACATTCAGTTACACTCAGCTACACACAATCACATTCAGATACCTGCAGTTACGCTCAGCTACGCCCATATATAGTCAAATGCAATCCGTTACAGTCAGCTACATGCAGCTACAAACAGCTACACTGAGTTACATCCAGCTACATTCAGTTACAGACAGCTACTGCCAGACATCTCCTGTCGGCTACAACCAGCTACAGTCAGACACAGACAGCTATGCCAAGCTACACTCAGCCACGCCAATATACTGTCAACTACAACCAGCTCCAGTCAACTAGAGTCAGCTACAGTCAGATACAGTCACCTAGAGTCAGATACACTCACCTACAGTCAACTACAACCAGCTCCAGTCAACTAGAGTCAGCTCCAGTCAACTAGAGTCAGCTACAGTCAACTAGAGTCAGCTCCAGTCAACTCGAGTCAGCTCCAGTTAACTAGAGTCAGCGACAGTCAACCAGAGTCAGGTCCAGTCAACTAGAGTCAGCTACATTCAACTAGAGTCACCTACAGTCTACTAGAGTCAGCTACAGTCAACTAGAGTCAGCTATAGTCAACTACATTCAACTAGAGTCAGCTACAGTCAGCCATATATAGCTACACCCAGATTGAAAACATTGACAGCTGGCAGTGTTGACAGCTGTCATGTGACTTCCCCCGCTGTCACAGTGCCCCCCTCCTCCCCCCCACCACCCCCTTTCCCCAAGCCTCTCATCCGTCATCGTGGCGCCCCCCCCCCCCCCCCCTGCAGGGTGTCAGTGCGAGTTGCCTGCAGCGCCACCGTGCGGGACGTCATGTCTTCACACCTTCACACCTCCACATCGACACCAGGGTAGCAGGATTCGTTCAGAGTGGGCAGGTGGGGGGTGGGTGTGTGTGTGTGTGTGGGGAGTCTTCACAAGCTCCACATTGACACCAGGTTACGGACAGCAGGATTCGCGGGGAGGTGGAGGTGTGTGTGTGTGGGGGGGGGGTTCTTCCTTTGTCGCCCTAAGTGTTTTTTTTTAGGAGGGTTTGGTTCCGGTAGGATTATAAGATTTTGAAGGTGGTTGTTGGGGGTTAGCAAGGAATGAGGCTGTGTATGAAGGAGTCAAACTATGTATGAAGGGGTCAAACTCTATGAAGGGGTCAAACTGTATCAAGAGGTCAAGCTGTATGTATGAAGGGGTCAAACAGTATGAAGGGGTAAAACAGTATGAAGGGGTCAAACATGTATGAAGGCGTCACACTGTATGAAGGGGTCAAGCTGTATGTATGAAGGGGTCAAACTGTATGAAGGGGTCAGACTGTATGAATGGGTCAAACTGCATGATTGTTCAGTTGTTGGAGTGTTCCACCCTGGCAACAATGTCACATCAGAATGGGTACCGACTTGTGACAGTCGCATACTCTTATAACGATGTCCCACTGGGAAATCAGGCCGCCGTCACCATGACTCGACATCCCACTCTGTCACATTATACCACAGCCTTTGAAGAACCACTCTTATACAACACAATGCAACCCCTATACCACACAATTCCCCATATTGCCACCCTATGGCACACACTATCATACAATGCCACATAATTAAACCCTATGCCACACAATTCCACCCTTATGCCACACACTGCCACATAATGCCACCCTATACCACACAATGTCACCCCTATACCACACAATGCCACATAATGCCACCCCTATACCACACAGTGCCACATAATGCCACCCTTATTCCACACAATGCCATTCCTATGCTACATAATGCCACCTGTATGCCACATATTGCCACCCCTATACCACACAATGCCACTCTTATGCCACACAATGCCACCCCATACCACACAATGTCACCCCTATACCACACAATGCCACATAATGCCACCCCTATACCACACAATGCCACATAATGCCACCCTTATTCCACGCAATGCCATCCCTATGCTACATAATGCCACCCTTATGCCACATATTGCCACCCCTATATCACACAATGCCATGTAATGCCACCATTATGCCACACAATGCCACATAAAGCCACTCTTATACCACACGATGCAACACAACTTTAATATTTGCGGAGTGGCTCTGTCGAACCCATCTGACAACTGCCAACTCACCGGTTAATAACCTCACCAGAACGAGGCATGCATCAGCTTCCGCCATCTTGTGGCTGGCAAAGTCCCCGCCACATCTCTGAATGCCGGTAGTAAACATCCGGAATGCTGTTATGCGCCACCGCCACACCGCCTGATCTCCGGGCCCTCGTGGTGGCAGAATTCACAAAGGAATCGGGATGACATAAAACAGGCTCTATGTGAATGCGACTTAAAGCTGCATTGACTGCATTTCATTTGGCATTGGGCAGTTGGGGAGTTTTCACTTCGCATCAGAAACTCTGGATGGGGAGGGGAGTATCAGACGATATCATGTCTGCTTTCGTAAATTTAAAGGTTAGACTTTATTTAAAGGGAAGCGGTGTTGTGTATTTACTGTTCGACTTTAAACTTGCATAGTCCGATGAAAAAATAAAAAATTTCAAAACCAAAGCAATTATCTAGATTTGATTCCACATATCTAACTTAGATGCTGGTGCACTTATTAAACATTTGTCGTCACATATGAGGGAATACTGAGTCAATTAATATAACCTGTTACTGCAGAAGCCTATGGTGATAGAGTTTTGGCGTGCTTGCCAAAATTAATTTAGCATGTTTCCATTTCAAATATCTCAAAAGTTAGCGATTTAAAATAAAAGTTACTTCAAACTAAAGTAAGGTAGATTATAATGAACAACCTAATATGTTTATCTCAGAAAATGTCAGAAACTCAAACCCATCGGACTATGCAACTTTAATTACTGAGGCTTATTAAATTGCACCTAAATCATGTTACGCCATGCCATATTATGTGACATAATGCCACACACTCCCACACAATACCACATAATACCACCACCCATTACCACACAATTTCGCACAATGCCACCTAGTGCGACCCATATACCAATACATGCCGCACAATGTCCCATAATGTCACCCCTATGCCACACAATGCCACATAATGCCACCCTTATACCATCAATGCCACATACTGCCACTTCTATGACACACAATGCCGCCCCTATGCCACATACTGCCACTTCTATGACACACAATGCCGCCCCTATGCCACACAATGCCACATAATGCCACCCTTATACCATCAATGCCACATACTGCCACTTCTATGACACACAATGCCGCCCCTATGCCACATACTGCCACTTCTATGACACACAATGCCGCCCCTATGCCACACAATGCCACATAATGCCACCCTTATACCATCAATGCCACATACTGCCACCCCTATGCCACATAATGCCACACACCGTCCCATACTACCGCACAATGCCAATGTCGTAATGCCACATGCTTCAACACAATGTCACATAATGCCTAATAATGCCTCACAGTGCCCCCAATGCCATACAATGCCATAAAATGCAACCCAAAGACATACAATGCTATGCAAAGCAACACCATGCGACACAATGTAACAATGTGTAAAATATTCCGATAAAACACATTGGTGGGGAATGTGAACTGGTCTATAAGGGATTACAAATGGTCTATAAAGGTAAATGATGTATAGGGCCAGGGGCATTAATGTATTATGTGGTGCTGGTGATCCTTTACTTATATTAAATAGTCATTGTGTATTCTATAGATAGTGTGAGAGGGGCACTGCTGTTAGTGTGGAAGGAGCTCAAGAGCTCTACTCACAACCCCCTCCCCCCCAACTGTTAGTCATGGATCACCACACACACAGATGCAACAGGGCAGGTGAGGCCAAAGCAGCCAAGGCATGGTGGTGGTGGGTAGATCACAGTTGTCATGGTGATACTAGAATGCTTACTGTTGATTGGTGAATCTAGAAATGCTTACTGCTCATTGGAGAGCAGGGTCAGGTGATGTGCCATGTCAGGTCCAGAAACCACTATATAATAATAAACCTGAGGGTGCAAGCTCTCACTTACTTTACTTTCACTTTATACTCTGCCTTTCTTATCCTTGCCTGTATTGATTTCCTATTAGCCTGGCTACACAACTACAGCTGCCAGACGATGACTTTACAAATGGAAAACTACACCACGTGATGTCTTGCAATTCCTCACAATTCCACACAACATCACATAATGCCACACTACACAAAACACTGTCACACAAGCCATACAATGCCATACAGTGCCATACAACGCCACACAGTGCGATACAACGCCAGACAGTGCCATGCAATGCAATACAACGCAAACCACCTTCAGCCACTCTGGGTGAAATTCAGTTTTCTTCAATCAAATTCTCTCCATTCCCCACACCACATGGTTTTCAATTAGTAAATTATGAAGTCACTAAATAACCTCTCCCTTACCACCAGGGGGCGTGTAGGTATTTCATTCCAGCTACACGTAGAGAAGTAGGTACAAGATTCACCCCGTACTGCTGCAGTAGGGGTGCAAACCAGCCTTATGTAAAAGCTGGCGAAAAAACGGGTCAATGAAATGAGAGCCTAATTTCACAATCTAAGAAGCAACAATTATTCTTTACATCTGTTTTATTATTTACCCGCTACCTTTGAGTTGAAAAATATAATATAATATCTAGTTTAATAAGATTTAAAAGTGAAATCGACGGTGTTCTCTGGCCGCCATCTTGTCTTTTTTGCATTCTCTCCCATTTCACCAACTCTGTGCCTATATGCATAATATAGGTAGCCATTTGATAGTGGAGCCACATACTGGAGCCTCACTTCCATACTAACGCTATTTTCGCCCATATTTATATAAGGCTGGTCTTCACCCGTGTACTACACGGGTGAATCTTTTATCTAGTAGAGAAGATGCTGCCCCACATTTTGTACCAATGACATGACAGGTAGTGAAAGAACACAAAGCCGGCCTGCCTGCTCATCGTGATGTATGGCTCCAGGGTGGAAGGCTTCTCGAGTAGCCTAGTTTAATTATACCAGGATCAGATGGGATCAGAAATAGAATGGGACCGCATTAAAGCCATGGATCATACAAGTTACCGGTCTCACGGTTTTCTTTGTTGTTGTTTTACATCCTAGCAACATCTAAGGTCATATCAGGACGGCTACCAACTTGTGACAGTGCACACTCATGGTGACTTTATAGTGCTGCCCCATGCTGCACCATGACCTGATATCCCACTCATTCAAATTATCCTTACATTGAGCCAACCTGTCCTTGCTCTATCCTAATAATGCCGAGCGCCTGGCTAGGAAGAGACAGGTGACAGTTTGTAAGTCATTGGTTTGACTCGACCAGGGTTCGAACACACGATCCCATGGGTTCGGATCCCCCGATCTCCCAAAGAAGGAAGGAGATGGACGCTCAACTCATTCAGGCAACCCGTCCGGTCCAATGTCATGGAAACAAGTCTCGCCATCAAGCCCGCGTCAGTTTTCTGCGAATGCGAACTGGGATTGCGGATGCTTTATTAAATATAATCATACAGGTGAAGAGATTGGAATGGATGGATGATGTCGATTTAAGATTTAAACCTTGTTTGTCTTTGCAGTTTGCAACACCACGAGAGTCCTACCATCCATGTTCTGTTTGGACATTTCGCATGTGGTGTGTGAGCACGCCTAAGTGCCCCGTTAATCATGTGACAGCTGCATGACGTGGGCGCGCCTTCGTATTATGTACTAATCCAGATGAATCTCCGCGCTTCCATAATTTGATGTGTAGTATGAGCAACCAGAAATCATCAAAGCCGCAGCCATTGCTAATTTCTTTGTCCTTTAAAGAACTAACTGGGTGCGGTGGCCTAATCGGTAGAGCGCGGGCCTCACATGCGGAAGGTCAGGCGTTCGGTTCCCTGGTGGAGTCAAACCAATGACTTATAAAATTGATATTTGTCGCTACCTAGCCTGGTGCTTGCCATTAATAGGATAGGGCAAGGACTGGTTAGCTCAGTGTCAGGATAATGTGACTGAGTGGGATGTCGGGTCATGGTGCCAGTGGCCTGATTTCCCAGTGGGACAGCACTATAAAGCTGCACTGTCACAAGTCTGTAGGTAGCCGTCCTGATATGACCTTAGATGTTGCCAGGATGTAAAACTCCAACAACCAACTATTTAAAGAACTGGGCATGAAATTATGTGTTAAGTGCCTGTCACACCTTACCGGATTGTGCAACGGACAGAACCAGACAAAGAATTTTCTAGTCCGGTGGTGTTTGGTATCAAAATGTACTGAAATGTACCGAAATGTACCGAAATGTGTCGAATGTTGCGCTTTCGGGTCAAAGGAAGCTGGACGAAACGGACGCTAACCGGATGATAACCGGACGACACCGGACGACACCATATGTAACCGGACAAGCAACGGTGAACCGACGGGCGAAAACCAAATGTCAAACAGACGGACCAAATATCAAACGGACACATACCGGACTGTTAACGGACACACCGAAAACATATAAAAAACCGACGGACCGAATTCCCACAACACCGTCATCAGACTATTCAGGAAGCAAACCGGTGATGTAATGGATGTGTACCGGACATGAAACGGACTAAACGGACTTAAAATGGACACCAACCATACACGTCAGTCCGGCGGTGCCCGGTACAAGATTTATGCATGTTCAAAACTTGCCACCGGACAGATAACGGATAGATAATGGACAAGCCGGATGCCAACCGTATATAAAACGGACATTGACGTATTTCACCGGACAGTGTCCGTTTTCTATCCATTTCCCCAGTCCGGTAAGGTGTAACTGAGCCTTCACCGAACTGGGTGGGCTCTGACCTCAGACATGGTGATGACTGAACACTCGAACAGTGACCTGCCAAACCCGACAATTATTGTATCTTCTATACCCAGATCTGCTGATTACCCTCCACTCCTATTTCCCGCCAACATCGGGCGCGTTACCTCATCACAATTGACCACAACCCCAATTTTAACATCCAACCACTAACTATGTATCACTAAAGATTAATCCACACTACTAAACTAGAAACTAAACAGCTAAATATGGCTATTAGCCATCATTCAATAAATTAATGCACTCAACAACTGTGGATATCATTCATTTGTTTGTTTGTTTGGGGGTACATTAGTTGTTTAAGCAGGGGAAATTTCAGTCGCAGACGACTGGTCTTCCTCATTCCACTGCTCCTTACCCTATCCTAATAATGCCGACCGCCTGGCTAGGAAGCGACAAGTATAAATTTTTAAGTCATTGATTTGACTCGACCAGCATTCGAACCCACGATCTACCAATACTGGAGACGGATGCTCTAACTCATTCGGCCATCCCGTCACTTGAGGAAAATAAAAATGAGATTCAATGATTCTGGAGCGATGAGTATAGTGCGTTGAGCTCACCTCCCAGAGTGAGTAAACGATGGAATATTGTGCTATTCTCGTTTTGGAAGGCCAAATAAAATAAAAGTTGATTGTCCTTTAGAAATAAAAATTTGGGTCGGGCGGGTCTTTTAAAAATTTGTATTTGTTATTGTTATAGCATGTGACATAGACGTAATACGCAGCCATACGCTATGGCCGAGTCAATTGGCCAGTCGTGGGACTCAAACTGTTGGGTTCTAATCCTGACCGAGTCAAACCAATGACATAAAAGATTGATACAAAAGTCGAATCGCTCTCTTCGGACTTATTTTTAACATTTAATCAATCTTTTTTTTATATAAATAAACAAAATTCAGGGGCGGGTCATTTTTTATTCACGGGCGGGGTCGGCCACCAATTTAAAAAAAATTGATTTGGCCTAACACCTTTCTAACTCAAGCCTCGTCATGAAGTCCAGGATTGCATATATATAAGGATGGCAAAGCGAGGATGTTTGAGGCTCTCCCAGCGTGCAATCCGAAAATACAGCCACCATATTGGAAGCGTGATAATGAGCGATGATAGGGGCAACATCATTTATATAGCTAGTAATATGATATGCAGGTATTGCAGGTAGTGCAATACCTCAGGGAGTTTGACGCCCCTGCCCTGCAGAGTTCTAAACCACTGCCTTGTGGTACAGGTTCTTGACAGAACCGAAGGCTAAGGGAGCAAACCCTAAACAGAAAACCATGTCACTGTGGCAGCATTAAGGGCGGTGGATGTATGGAACTCCCAACATCTCCCGACCAGCCACTGCAGGGACAAATAGTTTTGCGCCTGTCTTGACATGTTCTTGCCGGTGTGAAACCTCTATTTGCTCCCCGAGAGAGTGCCGCTGGTAACTTGCAAAAGCCAGCAGCACTTCAACACTTTTGCAGGCAGCTTTCATGAAAAACACAACTCTCACAGCAGAGAGCTAAATGGAGAGTGGCAGTCAAGTAATGAAAGCAGTCTTTGTCGCATCGCGACCGACAGCATGATGATGATGATGAATATGAATATGACGTTTACAGTTTAGACCCTCCCTTCTGCTCTTCTCTCGAACATCAGACATTAGAAAAGTTGGTTGCAATAGTCGATATCTGGCTGAATTTCTAATATCGGTTTAAGACAAAATAAAAACACCAAGGAACTATATCTGTATACGCTGGCACACTACCAGGCTATAGGCTATAGCATATGAATGACGGGGAAAATGATCACGCTTTCAAAATGTTCAATTATCACACTTCCATGACATCACTTAACCATCTATCCCTCTACTATCTGTGGTGAGGTGTCAAAGATTGGTTGGTTGTTGGAGTTTTACATCCTGGCAACATCTAAGGTCATATCAGGACGGGGAGGCGTGAAAGAAAAAACTTCTGCAGCTGGGATTCCTGTATCACATTCGGGACCATGTGACAGTCGGTTGGTTGTTGGAGTTTTACATCCTGGCTACATCTAAGTACATATCAGGATGGATACCTACAGACTTTTGACAGGACGCACTCATGGCAACTTTATAGAGCTGCTCCTCTTGGAGACACACACCAGCAGCACCATGACCCTATATCCCACTCGGTCACATTATCCTGACACTGAGCTAACCAGTCCTTGCCCTATCCTATTAATGCCAAGCACCAGATTAGGAAGCGACAAGTATCAATTTTGTAAGTTATTGGTTTGACTCGACTGGGAACCAAACTCCTGATACCTTCCCCCTCATAGTGAGGCGCGAAAGGATTAAATTCTGCAACTGAGATAGACGAGATCACCGTTCCGACTGCACATGCGCTGAAAACGGCGCTGGCAGCAAAGCAAAGGCGTGCAACCATTGAGTTTGCCGATACGTGTAGGACAAAACTTCGATTTTATTCAAGATTAATCAAAAATACATAACAATTTGGCACCAACATGGATGGATGGATTCAGTATAATAATATAATGAATATGTTAAGACACAACTCTCCATAATTAAGCATTTTGAGCTAAGAAACATACAATGTTAGTCACTTTACAGGTTTATGTTTACATCACCATTGATTAGACCTAAGTAATTCTTGTTCTAAATATTAAAATGTCAAATGTGTAAACAACAACTTGTTTCAAAGAAATATATAACCAATATCTGATTAACCCTACTCATTTTCTATTTCTACATATGTTATTAACCATAGGATATAAATAAAACCTGAATAAAATAAGTAAAACTGACTCTGGCTATGGCTCTAACACTAGTCTGAGTGCCAGATTTGTCTAAATCTAAATGCACATGGCATAAGATGTGCTGATTATATTGACGTAAATGCAATGCTGGATAAAAGATTAATATCTTACTTTATTATATATATTTTTTTTAGTTTGTGTTCTATGTTTCAAACAAGAGCTGAGATGAGCTGAAACTAGCACATTTCATAACTGCACCCAGTGTATTAGCATGTGCCATGTGCTTTTCGCAGGTTCGTTTTGCTTTGACGCATCGCACAATGCACGTCGCCAGTGGAATGGCGATGTAGTCTATTCCTGCATTACTTTCGCGATCACGTGACCATGTGACCAAAGCCACCTGAATGATGGGGTGCTCATGTTGCTAGCGGAACTTTGGAGATAAGTGAGTATTATTCTCCGGAGGAGGCAGTCGCGCCTCAATGACACATGTGGGTGGGCGACAATAGGAGGATGCATCAATCTGTCAAGCTGTATCTCCAGCGACACACACAGGGGGCGTCAATCTGTGTATGATTGATCTGCACGCCTTGTGTGGCCAAAACCGGAACTAACAATTACTGCCACATTACTGACACTGAATGAGACTGCTATAGAGTCTTACTCCAAGAACAGGTGGTTTTTCTTGCAGAGAGACATTGATCACTTTCTTCACCGAGCACCTGATATGAAAACCAGACGGGATGGCCAAATGAGTTCAGCGCCTGTCTCTCATTTTGGTAGATCGTGGAATTCGAAAGTACAAGTCAAACCAATGACTTAAAAAATGTATACTTGTCACTTCTTAGCCAGGCGCTCACCATTATTAGGATAGGGCAAGGACAGGTTGGCTATGTGTCAGGATAATTTGACTATGGGGGATATCAGGTAATGGTACTGGCAGCTTGGGCCCCCAGTGGGGCAGCACTATAAAGTCACCATGAGTGCGCACTGTCACAAGTTTGTAGGTGCCCGTCCTGATATGACCTTAGATTGTTGCCAGGACGTAAAACTCCAACAACCAACCAACCAGTGGGGCAGCACTATAAAGTCGAGATGAGTTTGGACTGTCACAAGTTTGTAGGTGCCGGTACAGGATATGACCTTAGATTGTTGCCAGGATGTAAAACTCCAACAACCAACCAACCAGTGGGGCAGCACTATAAAATCACCATTTTTTCTTCTTTTTTTATGGTCCATTAGTTGTTTAAGCAGGGGAAATTTCAGTCATAGACGACTGGTCTTACTCATTCCACTGCTGGTCGATAGAAAGCCCGAGCCTACACTTTTACCGACCCAAGGGATTTTTAACCTCCCACACCACATAGCCATGGTATGAGAGCAACCGGCCTTTGATGACGCTGTAAGTTATACACAGTGGTGGAAATCTAAATTTGCAGAGCTGGGGGCACGGGGAATCGAACCGCCGACCCTCAGATTAGGAGTCTGACCTAGAAAAAGTCAGACACTCTAACCACTCCGCCACATGAGTGTGCACTGTCTTGATATGACCTTACATGTTGCCAGGACGTAACACCCCAACGACCAACCAAACGACTACTACTGTGTCAATCCGTGACATGACTCCAAACCATCCCTCAGCATCAACAGTCAACCCATGGGGCTGCCCGGCAGGGGTGGGGGGGGGAAGGGGGAGGGGCGGGGGGGTGAGAGGGCACTGGAGGGGTGGTGGCTGGCGGAGGGGGGCAGGGTGAGCGGGGGACGTCGGTGGGGGGGGGGGGGGGGCAGAGGGTGGAGGGGGCGGTGAGGGATGGGGACGGGGGAGGGAAGGGGGTAGGGGCCGGTGAGGGACGGGGGAGGGGGGCTCTGTGAGTGCTGGCCCAGAGGTTAGGCTGGCTTTTGGAGAGGCTTTGCTTGTTTTTCTGGGGGTGGAAGTCTTTGCTCGTCCTACTGGCTGCTCTCCTTTCACAGGTCACGTGGTTACTGACTCGAGAAGTAGGTGTGTGTGTGGGGGTGGAGGTGGGTGTGTGTGGGTGATGTGTGGGTCTGGAAGAGGGTGTGTGGGTGGGTGTTGGAGGGTGTGTGTGGGCGGGTGTGCGGGTGTGGGAGTGGAGTGTGGGAGAGGTGTGGGAGGTGTGGGTGTGGGTGTGAGTAGGGTGGTGTGTGTGTGGGTGGGGGAGGTGTGGGTGTGTGTAGGGGTGGGTGGGTGTGGGAGGGTGCGTGTGGGTATGTGTGTATGGGAGATAGATGTGGGGTGTGTGTGAAGTGTGTTGGTGTGGGTGGGTTAGTGTGTGTGTGAGGTGTGTGTGTAAGTGTTGGTGTGGGTGTGGGTGGGGGAGGTGTGGGTGTGTGTAGGGATGGGTGGGTGTGGGAGGGTGCGTGTGGGTATGTGTGTATGGGAGATAGATGTGGGGTGTGTGTGAAGTGTGTTGGTGTGGGTCGGTTAGTGTGTGTGTGAGGTGTGTGTGTAAGTGTTGGTGTGGGTGTGTGTGTGGATGTGGGTGTATGGTAGGTGGGTTGGAAAGTTAAATCTGCTACACATGCTTGTATTACACACAGGCAGCACACAATGCCACACATACGCAATACACACACATACCACACACATCAAGCATACACTTACTTTTGATCCTATTTTCCCAATTCACATGGGACAAAATGAGACTGCAAATCTGAAGGGACTCAGGTCTTTTAAAGGTTTTTTTCTTGTTGGTACATCAGTTGATTAAGCAAGGGATTTTTCAATTGCAGACAATTGGTCTTCCTCATTTCACTGCTTCTTGAAACCTCAATGAAAAATATTGACTACCTCCCCTCCCATGCACAAACATCACACACAAACAAGATGCAAAAACAGCACATGCAAACAAAAGTTTGTTTTATTTAACGACGCCTCCAGAGCACTTTGATTTGTACCATCGGCTATTGGATGTCAAACATATGGTCATTCTGACATATTTTTCTGGAGGAAAACTGCTGCCGCCACATAGGCTACTCTTTCTGATAAGCAGCAAGGGGTCTTTTACATACACTTTCCCACAGACAGGACATCACATATGACAGCCTTTGATGAACCAGTTGTGGATCATGGTTGGAAAGGAAAATAGCCCAGACTGCAATTATGTCCACTGAGCAGGATTGATAGGATGACCCACACCTTCACCACAGGTGGACACTCTACCGCCTGAGCTACGTCCCACTTCCACATGCAAAAAAAGACACAAACAGCACACACAAACAGCACACACAAACAGCATACACAGACAGCACAGACACGCAAGACTCACAAGGAGGACCCATAAACAGGAATTACAAACAGCACACACAACACATCGCACACAAACACCACACAAACAAACAACACACACAAATACCACAAACACAAACCCAGAAACAAACAGCACACACAAAGACCACACACAACCACGACAAACAAACACCACAAACAAATACCACAAACACAAACCCACACAGAAACCAGATGGGATGGCCAAAGGAGTTAAGCGTCTCCCGTTCTGGTAGATCATGGGTTTGAACATTGGTCGAGTCAGATCAATGACTTAAAAATTGATACTTATCGCTACCTAGCCAGGCGCTTGGTGTCATTAGGATAGGGCAAGGAGCAGTGGAATGAGGAAGACCAATCGTTCGCGATTGAAATTTCCCCTGTTTAATCAAGTAATCTACAACAACAAAAACTAAAACATCTCATACACAAACAGCACACACAAAAACAGGATGTGTCGACGTGTGCTGCAGTCTGATTGATGCTGGACACATTTGTTGTGGCAGGCTAAAGCTAAGATTCCATATACGCAAATGCGGTATGCGGCATAGATACCCATGCCAACCTCCAATAGTCTATGTCTTCTTTTTGTGTTGGGGGGTTGCTAAACAAACCAACAACAAAAAGATACCCATCCCATTTGTGGATTTTTTTGCTCCAAATTTGTGAAGGAAAGTCAAAGTTACTATTGTTTTCTATGGCAAACGCAGCAGCATTCGCACCGATCGGTCCATGGGTCGATCCATTTGCCGCAACCGCATTTGCATTCGCGTTCGTATTCGCATTGATACATATGGATACTGCAGGTATTGCAGGTATTGCAATACCTCAGGGAATTTGACGCCCCTGCCCTGCAGAGTTGTAAACCACTGCCTTGTGGTACAGGTTCTTGACAGAACCAAAGGCTAAGGGAGCAAACCCTAAACAGAAAACCCATGTCACTGAGGAAGCATGAAGGGCGGTTGATGTATGGAACTCCCAACATCTCCCGACCAGCCACTGCAGGGACAAATAGTTTTGCGCCTGTCTGGACATGTTCTTGCCGGTGTGAAACCTCTATTTGCTCCCCGAGAGAGTGCCGCAGGTAACTTGCAAAAGCCAGCAGCACTTCAACACTTTTGCAGGCATCTTTCATGAAATGTACAACCGCACAAAGCGTCAGTCTTGTAATGAAAGCAGTCTTTGTCGCATTGCAACCGACAGCATGATGATGATGATGACATATGGAAGCACCAATGTATATGGGTCAGCCTCACGAAAAGAGGCCAATTGGGGGAAGTTGTCGGCGTCGATCATTGGATGTCGGCGTCAAACAGTATAATTATAGTTTAGCATTGACAGAGGTATTGGAAAGTCCTTAAATTTATGCTGAATGTAAAGGTAGAGAAAACACAACAACCTTATTTGTTTCTAGGATAATTTAATATAAAACAAAGAAATGCACAACACTTTAAGAATTGCGACGCCAACATCTGTTAAAGTTGTCGGCGTCGATCATTGGATGTCGGCGTCGATCGGCATACTTATAGTTTAGCATTGACAGAGGTGTTGCAACGTCCTTAAATTTATCCTGAATGTAAAGTTAGAGAAAATAAAACAACCTTATTTCGTTCTAGGATAATTTTATATAAAACAAAGAAATGCAGTACACTTTAAGTATTGCGATGCCGACATCTTAAATAAACCACCAATTGGCCCATTTTCATGAGGCTGACTCATATTAATATGCTTTTCCATTTTTTTGCCTCATTCGCATTCGCATACCGCATACCGCATATATGGAATCTTAGCTTAAGACAGCTAATGTTGGCAGGTGAAGTGGGTGGTGGGAGGGCTGGGCGCAGTGTGTTTAATTCAGGTGATGGATCTCTCAGACCAGGAGACACATTGACGTACACGGCTCACAGCCTTAAAAGGCCACCGGAGTGATTGTTTGTTGGAGTTTCACGTCCTGGCAATGTCTAAGGTCATATCAGGACGGATTGGTTGGTTGTTGGAGTTTTACGTCCTGGCAATGTCTGAGGTCATACCAGGACGGGTTGGTTGGTTGTTGGAGTTTTATGTCCTGGCAACATCTAAGGTCATATCAGGACAGGTTGGTTGGTTGGTTGTTGGAGTTTTATGTTCTGGCAACGTCTGAGGTCATACCAGGACGGGTTGGTTGGTTGTTGGAGTTTTACGTCCTGGCAATGTCTAAGGTCATATCAGGATGGGTTGGTTGGTTGTTGGAGTTTTATGTCCTGGCAACGTCTAAGGTCATATGAGGACGGGTTGGTTGGTTGGTTATCGTTTTGCATCCTGGTAACATCTAAGGTCATATCAGGACAGGTTAGTTGGTTGGTTGTTGGAGTTTTATGTCCTGGCAACGTCTGAGGTCATACCAGGACGGGTTGGTTGGTTGTTGGAGTTTTATGTCCTGGCAATGTCTAAGGTCATATCAGGATGGGTTGGTTGGTTGTTGGAGTTTTATGGCCTGCCAACGTCTAAGGTCATATCAGGACGGGTTGGTTGGTTGGTTGTTGGAGTTTTATGGCCTGGCAACGTCTAAGGTCATATCAGGACGGGTTGGTTTTGTTGGAGTTTTACATCCTGGCAACATCTAAGGTCATATCAGGATGGGTTGGTTGGTTGTTGGAGTTTTACATCCAGGCAACATCTAAGGTCATATCAGGACCTGTTGGTTGTTGTTTTGCATCCTGGCAACATCTAAGGTCATATCAGGATGGGTTGGTTGGTTGTTGGAGTTTTACATCCAGGCAACATCTAAGGTCATATCAGGACCTGTTGGTTGGTTGGTTGTTGTTTTGCATCCTGGCAACATCTAAGGTCATATCAGGATGGGTTGGTTGGTTGTTGGAGTTTTATGTCCTGGCAACATTTAAGGTCATGTCAGGATGGGTTGGTTGGTTGGTTGTTTTACGTCCTGGCAACATCATATCAGTACGGTACTAACTTGTGACAGTGCACACTCATGGTGACTTTATAGTGCTGTCACACTGGGAGACCAGCCCTACTGCCAGCACCATGACCCGATATCACACTCAGTCACAGCATCCTGACACTGAGCCACCAACCAGTCCTTCACCTATCCTAATAATGCAGAGCGCCTGGCTAGGTAGGAAACGGCAAGTATCAATTTTTTAAGTCATCACTTTGACTCAACCGGGAATTTCCGGAACTGCTGATCTCTCGCACGTGAAGCCTGCGCTGTACGGATTCGGCTACTACGTTCGGTGTGCAGGCGGCCCACATCCTTAAAATGTTCCCCTGAGTGAAGAGCCCAGAGTGGGGCTTGCTCAGCAACCCCGCGGCCTGCGGTTGCTCGCGGTGGTGCCGGACATCTATCACCGGGCACTAGGGACCTGGGGACCTGGGGCGGTGTTAGTCCGGTGGAGGAATTGAGGCGGACGGCAGCGCGAGTGTGCGCAGAATTAGGTGGCACCCAACCAAAGCGAACGCGGGTCTTTTTTTAAATTTAGTTTTTTTAAAGATTTATACTGCCTATCATGGATAAGCCTGAATAGGCTTGTTTTCACCATTAGACAGTTTGTCGATAGAAAGCCCGAGCCTACACTTTTACCAACCCGAGGGATTTTTAACCTCCCACACCACATAGACATGGTATGAGAGCAACCGGCCTTTGATGACGCTGTAAGTTATACGCAGCGGTGGAAATCCAAATTGGCAGAGGTGGGGGCACGGGGAATCGAACCACCACTGTACGCTGACGGGGCAATTGGGTGGGGGTGGGGGTGGGGTGGTGTGGGTGTGGATGTGGGTGTGAACATTAGTGTATGTATGGGTGTGGGTGAGTGGTGTGGGTGTGGATGTGGGTGCTGGTAAGGGGTATGGTGGGTGTGTGTGGATGTGAGTGTGGGTTTGGGTGCTGTGGGTGTGGGTTGTTTGGGTGTGGGTGGGTGAGGGTGTGAGTGTGGGTGGGTGTGGATGTGGGTGTGAACATTAGTGTATGTATGGGTGTGGGGGTGGTGTGGGTGTGGGATGGGGGTGCTGGTAAGTGGTATGATGGGTGGGTGTGTGTGGATGTGAGTGTGGGTTAGTGTGCTGTGGGTGTGGGTGGTTTGGGTGTGGGTGGGTGAGGGTGTGAGTGTGGGTGGGTGTGGGTGTGGATGTGGGTGTGAACATTAGTGTACGTATGGGGGTGGTGTGGGTGGTGTGGGTGTGGATATGGGTGCTGGTAAAGGGTATGGTGGGTGGGTGTGTGTGGATGTGAGTGTGGGTTTGGGTGCTATGGGTGTGGGCGGTTTGGTGTGGGTGGGTGAGGGTGTGAGTGTGGGTGGGTGTGGGTGTGGATGTGGGTGTGAACATTAGTGTACGTATGGGTGTGGGTGAGTGGTGTGGGTGTGGATGTTGGTGTTGGTAAGTGGTACGGTGGGTGGGTGAGGTGAGAGTGTGGGTGGTGTTGGTGTGGGTGTGGGGCTGGGCAGTGGGTGTGGATGTGAGTGTGGGTGGTGTTGGTGTGGGTGTGGGGTTGGTGGGTGGGTGTGTGTTTAGATGTGGGCGTGAACATTAGTGTACGTATGGGTGCGTGTGGGTGGTGTGGGTGTGAGTATGGGTGTGGCTAGATGGTGTGGGTGGGTGGCGGGGTGGCGGTGTGGGTGAAGGTGGTGGGTTTGGACGTTGGGGTGGGTGTGTGAGTGTGGGTGTGGGTGTGGGCGGGTGTTGTGGGCGTGGTGTGGGTGTGGATATGGGCATTGGTCTAGGGTGCGATGTGGGTGGTGTGGTGGTGAAGTGGGTGGTGGGTGTCAGTGTGGGTGGTTAGTGTGGGTATGGGTTGGTGAGTTGTTGTTGTTGAAGATTTATACTGCCTATCATGGATAAGCCTGAATAGGCTTGTTTTCACCATTAGACAGTTTGTCGATAGAAAGCCCGAGCCTACACTTTTACCGACCCAAGGGATTTTTAACCTCCCACACCACATAGACATGGTATGAGAGCAACTGGCCTTTGATGTCGCTGTAAGTTATACACAGCGGTGGAAATCCAAATTGGCAGAGATGGGGGCACGGGGAATCGAACCGCCGACCTTCAGATTAGGAGTCCGACCTAGAAAAAAGTCAGACACTCTAACCACTCCGCCACAGAGAACACCACAGTGAGTGTGGGTCTGGCATACCTGCCAACTATTACGATTTTGGCGGAATAATTACCATTTTTTTATTCTCATTCCACCCTACGAATTATAAACATATTATTCCGCTTTTTCAACTGGTAATAATTTCTTTAATAATGTGCCTACAATGTCTCTGAAAATGCACCAGAATGCACCATTTTTGATGTATTTTTCAAATTTTCCCCCTAGAACGCTTGCACGCCTCGCTTCGCTCGGATGAATTTCAATTATTAGGATTTTCGTTTAACAAAAGTTGGCAGGTATGGTCTGGGTGACAGTGTGGGTGTGAGTGTGCTTTTTGGGTGTGAGTGTGGGTTGTGGGTTATGGGTGTGAGGGTGAGTTATGTGTGTGAGTGTGGGTAGGTGTGAGTGGGTGGTGTGGGTATGGGTGGGTGTGGCTGTGAGTGGGTGCGGTTGGGTGAGTGTGGGTGGGTGATGTGGGTGTGCGTGGGGGGTAAGGGTGTGAGTGTGGGTTATTGGTGTGAGTGTGGGTGGGTGTGGGTGGGTGATGTGGGTGTGGGTGTGGGGTAAGGGTGTGAGTGTGGCTTATTGGTGTGAGTGTGGGTGGGTGTGAGTGGGTGGTGTGGGTGGGTGTGGGTGGGTGTGGGTGGGTGATGTGGGTGTGGGTGTGGGCACCCTTGTACATGCCAACAGGCAATGTGTTACACAAACCTTCACCGCTCTCTCACACACACAACTAACACTTTGCTCTCTTTCTCTATTTCAGGTGAGACTTCCTTCAGCTGTTCATCTTTCGCAACATAAGAAGCAGCACCAGCAGCAGCAGCATCACGAACAGAACCAACCGCCCCAACCCCCCAACAGTCCCAGCCCCAACATGACCAACAGAACCAACACCCCTACAGCCCCAACATCCCCAACAGGCCCAACACCCAAACATCCCAAGATTCCCAGCACCCCAACAGCCCCAACACCCAAACACCGCACCTTTACCAAACATCCCAACATTCCAAACACCCCAACATTCCCAACACCCCAACATTGTCAACAATCCCAAAACCCCAACTTTCCCAACATCCCAACAATCCCAACACTCCAACAGAACCACCAGCACCTCAAATACCCCAACATTCCCAACACCCTAACATCCCCAACACCATAAACCCCAAACACCCCAAATACCCCAACATGCCAACACCCCCAACACTCTAACATCCCCAATGCCCCAACATTACCAAACATCCCAACATTCCCCAAACCCCAACATTCCCAACACCCCAACATCCCAAATACCCCAACACCCCATACGGCCCGAACACCCCAACAGCCCCAACACCGCAACGTCCCTAACACCCCAACAATCCCAACACCCCAACAGCACCACCAGGACCCCAACATTACCATACATCCCAACATTACCAATACTGCAACATCCTCAACACCACAACATTACCAAACATCATAACATTACCAACACCCCAATATCCCCAACACCCCAACATTATCAAACATCCCAACAGCCCCAACATCCCAACAGTCCCAACACCCCAACATCACCAACAGCCCCAACACCCCGACAGTCCCAACACCCCAACATCACCAACAGCCCCAACACCCCGACAGTCCCAACACCCCAACCATCCCAACATTCCCAACATTCCCAACACCCCAACATCCCCAATACCCCAACAATACCAACACCTCCAATGCCCCAATGTTCCCAACACCCCAACAATCCCAACAGCACCACCAGCACCAACAGCACCACCAGCTCCAACAATCCCAACACCCCAACAGCTCTCCCCACCGCACTGGTCCGCCCGTGGCTCTTACTGCGCATGCGTCGTTTGATTGGAGTGCTTTCTAGTTTGGTGTGGATTTCATGACCTTTTACAGAATTGTTTCAAATGTAATTAGTGTAGTAGTCTGCACTGACCTCTCAGGCAAGGAGCCGCATAGACAGATATAGGGGGGTAGGATGGTGACATCAGGGAGCCTTGGTGGTGTAATGGTTAGCACACTGGCCCGGAATGCAAAGCGAGGTGGGTTCGAGTCCCACTCTAGGCGCAACATTTCCCAGTTTCATCACCCCCCCACCACACTGGTGCTGTGACCAGGATCCTGTATACGCTATGCGCTGTATAGTTGTTGAACCTACAACTATGTGTAAGTGCATTGCCTGTATGTATGTAAATGTAAGCATTAAAAGACTTATAATTCAAGGCGGATGAGTGTAGTGGTCTGCACTGACCTCTCAGGCAAGTAACCACATAGACAGGTAGGCGTGGGTAGTGTGGTGATATCAGGGAGCCTAGGTGGTGTAATGTTTAGCACACTGGTCCAGAATGCAAAGAGATGTGGGTTTGAGTCCCGCTCTAGGCGCAATATTTCCCATTTTCATCACCCCGCATGACACTGGTTGACGTGACCATGATCATGTACAAGCTATGCACTGTATGGTTGTTGAACCTACCCTGTGTATGTATGTGTTAGTGCATTGCCTGTATGTATCTAATTGTAAGCATTAAAAGACTTACAATTCCAGGGGCACGAGTGTAGTCGTCTGCACTGACCTCTCAGGCAAGTAACAACATAGACAGGTAGGCGTGGGTAGTGTGGCGATATCAGGAGCCTAGGTGGTGTAATGGTAGAGATATGGGTTCGAGTCCCGCTCTAGGCGCAATATTTCCCATTTTCATCACCCCGCATGACACTGGTGCCGTGACTAGGATCCTGTATAAGCTATGTGCTGTATGGTTGTTGAACCTACCCTGTGTATGTATGTATTAGTCCATTGCCTGTATGTATGTAATTGTAAGCATTAAAAGACTTACAATTCCAGGGGCACAAATGTAGTCGTCTGCACTGACCTCTCAGGCAAGAAGCCACATACACATGATTTGTTATCCCAGAATGGCAGAAATATGGGTTCTAAGACCACTCTAGGCATGATGCCATTTGTTGCTGCGCCTCCCATATCCAGACTGGTTGGCTCGTTATCAGGATAATGTGACTGAGTGCGATATCGGGTCATGGTGCCAGTGGCCTGATTTCCCAGTGGAGCAGACCTATAAAGTGCGCTGTCACAAGTTGATCCCCGTCCTGATATCGCTGAGGACGCTTACTATCAGCAACGACTCAGTCATACTATAAAAGGGACGGCCATCCACGGCTCAGTGGTTGCTACTAGCTACTGTTCTTACTGTATCCGTCCACCAGGTGACTGATATGACCTTCGATGTTGCCAGGACGTAAACCTTCAGCAACCACCCAACCCATACCCAGAATGGCAGAAGTGTGTGTTCGAAGAACACTCTAGGCATGATGCTCCCATTTGTGCCAACACTTCCCATGACATTTTGTAAACGTGCCGGCTGGTGGTGTGGGTGGTGTAAATAGGTCAAATGAAAGCACTACAGGTAATGAAGGAAACAGGGTTAGAGTGAAAGTAAGAGAATGAGACTCTTCAATTTATTGGCTTATATAGGTTTTCTCAAGATCCAAGATGGCCGTGGTCACATGATTCCATCCATCAATCACAGTACAATGCAGTGGTCACATGACTTAATCCTCCAATTAGAATACAATGCAGTGGTCAATGATCATAACAATACCATGTGGGGGGGAGGGGGCATGTGAGGTGACTCTTCCAAAGACTGTTCTTAGTCAAACTCGGAAGTGACACTCCCTCTAAAGACTATTCAATTATACAAATTCTATACTCAATGAATAATAGTTTACCAATTTCACACATCCCTCATATGCCTTTGGGTTTTTATATTTTAACTCTTATCATTATATAGACAGTTTGCAATTTATTATAGTAATTTCACCTCGGTTCACATGTATTATATCGGACAATTTTACAACTTGTCCCGTGACCAGCATGCGGTACATGCTGAAGCTGCCGTGTACAGGATGTGAATATATTTTTATTTCTGCATATGGAATTTATGAGTCCAGGGGGATGAGAGTTGATTGTTGAAGTTTTAAGTCCTGGCAACATCTAAAGTCATATCAGGACGGGTACCGACTTGTGACAGCGCACACTCTGGGCGACTTTATAGTGCTGCCCCACTGGGAAATCATGGCGCTGACAGCATGACCCAATATCCAACTCAGTTACATTATCCTGACGCCTGAGCCAACCAGTCCTTGCCCTATCCTATTAATGCCGAGCGCCTGGCTAGGAAGCGACAAGTATCAATGTTATAAGTCATTGGTTTGACTCGACCGAGAACCAAACCCCCCACCTTCCGCAATTGAGGCCCACGCTCTACCGACTCGGCCACCGCGACCGGTGGGTTGGCCTGGGTGTGGTATGGTGTGGTGTGGAAATTTAGCTGCGCATGCGCAAGGCCAGCTTTGGGTTGAACATGCGAAGAACCACGTGAGGCAGGCAGCCTACGACCAGGCGGCCATTTGTGGTTTGCATATGGGTGGGTACCAGAACACACACCGGAAGCCATCAACATGCGTTTCCGGTTGTGTGAGCGCCTCCCCGATTTCGGTACTGAAAGCCGAAAGCAGGGCACTTAGTAGTCGAATGCATTACCAGCACGCTGCCTAGTGGGAGCAGTGAGAACAAACCAGCAGGCCGTCGAGTGGGAACAGAGGGCAATAACCAGCCTGCCATCTAGCGGGAACAGCAAGCGATAACCTCTACACCACCTAGTAGGAACAGCGAACAGATTAATTACCAGCAGGCCACCTAGTGGGAACAGCGAGCAATACCCTGTACACCACCTAGTGGGAACAGTGGACACTATCATTACCAGCAGGCCACCTAGTGGGAACATTGAGCAATAACATGTACACCACCTAGTAGGAACAGCGAACAGTATCATTACCAGCAGGCCACCTAGTGGGAACAGCGAGCAATAACCTGTGCACCACCTAGTAGGAACAATGAACAGTATCATTACCAGCAGGCCACCTAGTGGGAACAGCGAGCAATAACCTGTACACCACCTAGTGGGAACAGTGAACAGTATCATTACCAGCAGGCCACCTAGTGGGAACAGCGTGCAATAACCTGTACACCACCTAGTAGGAACAGCAAACAGTATCATTACCAGCAGGCCACCTAGTGGGAACAGCGAGCAATAACCTGTACACCACCTAGTAGGAACAGCGAACAGTATCATTACTAGCAGGCCACCTAGTCGGAACAGCGAGCAATAACCTGTACACCACCTAGTAGGAACAGTGAACAGTGTCATTACCAGCAGGCCACCTAGTGGGAACAGCATGCAATAACCTGTACACCACCTAGTAGGAACAGTGAACATTGTCATTACCAGCAGGCCACCTAGTGGGAACAGCATGCAATAACCTGTACACCGCCCAGTAGGAACAGCGAACAGTATCATTACCAACAGGCCACCTAGTGGGAACAGCGTGCAATAACCTGTACACCACCTAGTAGGAACAGCGAACAGTATCATTACCAGCAGGCCACCTAGTGGGAACAGTGTGCAATAACCTGTACACCACCTAGTGTGAACAGTGTCATTACCAGCAGGTCACCTAGTGGGAACAGCGTGCAATAACCTGTACACCACCTAGTAGGAACAGCGAACAGTATCATTACCAGCAGGCCACCTAGTGGGAACAGCGAGCAATAACCTGTACACCACCTAGTGGGAACAGTGAACAATGTCATTACCAGCAGGCCACCTAGTGGGAACAGCATGCAATAACCTGTACACCACCTAGTGGGAACAGCGAACAGTATCATTACTATCAGGCCACCTAGTGGGAACAGCAAAAGGTAGCGGGAACAGCGGCCAATAACCAGCTATCAGGTTTCAAACATATCAGGGCGAGTACCAACTTGTAGTTGTAACAGTGCGAGATTATGGCGACTTTATAGTGCTGCCCCACTGGGAAATCAGGGCCCCATGACCCGATATCCCACTCAGTCATATTACCCTGATACTAAGCCAACCAGTCCTTGCCCTATCCTATTAATGCCAAGCGCCTGGCTAGGTCGCGACAAGTATAACTCTTTATAAGTGATTGGTTTGATTCAAACTCCAAACTTTCCACACATGAAGCGTGTGTTCTTCCTGACTCAACCAGCGCGTCCAGCGATGATGAGAGGCGGTTCTGCTTGCTTTACTGCGGAAGCAACACTTAGTTTACATATGAAGAGTTCAGGCGCAAAACCACGTAAATGCCAATCCAAAAATAAAAGATTTCTACCTGAAAGTAATTTTAATTCTCACTATTTCTACTTTTCATATTATCACATGGTTATGGAGGAATGAACAACAAAGTAGGATTACAAAAAAAACCCTACTTTTTGAAGGTTTGATTCGGATGTTTATCTCCATTATTAGATTGGCGTTTACATGGTTTTGCGCTTCTTGAAGTTTATACTGCATATCATGGATAAGTCGGAATAGACTTGTTTTCACAATTAGACAGTTTGTCGATAGAAAGCCCGAGCCTACACTTTTACATGGTTTTGCGCTTCTTGAAGTTTATACTGCATATCATGGATAAGTCGGAATAGACTTGTTTTCACCATTAGACAGTTTGTCGACAGAAAGCCCGAGCCTACACTTTTACCGACCCAATGGTTTTTTAACCTCCCACACCACAGAGACATGGTATGAGAGCAACCGGCCTTTGATGACGCTGTAAGTTATACACAGCGGTGGAAATCCAAAGTGGCAGAGGTGACGGCATGGGGAATCGAACCACCAACCTTCAGATTAGGAGTCCGACCTAGAAAAAAGTCAGACACTCTAACCACTCTGCCACAGAAAACACCACGCTTGAAGATCTTTATTTTCAAGTTTACATGTAATTGAATTATCTAACTGCAGCTGATTATCACATTAATTAACCATCCATCGAGATTGTTCTTCCTGAATTCTTTTTTTTAATCGACTTAGGCAGTTAAGCTAGTGACATCTAACGGCATAATCTGGAAGCACTCTATTCGGGTACATTCCAGCTGAACTGGAATCGTGGGTTCGAACGCTGGTCGAGTCAAACCAATGAGTTAAAAATTGATACTTGTCGCTTCCTAGCCAAGCGCTCGGCATTAATAGGATAGGGCTAGAACTGGTTGGCTCAGTGCAAGGATAATGTGACTGAGTGTGATATCAGATAATGGTGCTGGCGGCATGGTCTTATAGTGGGGTGGCACTATAAATTTGCCATGAGTGTGCACTGTTGCAAGTCGGTACCCGTCTTGATATGATATTGGATGTTGGTAGGACGTAAAACAACAACAAACATATGGCTTAACTGGCGGGGTCTATTTGTTTTGTTTTAGGTCAGTAAACGTGAGCTGTGTTTCCACTATCAGGTACAACCCGAGTCTTCGTCTGACATAAGGCAGGTGCCAAGCCACATAGTGCAACAGCGACTGACGACACGACGAGGTGGCTAAATCGACAGAGCGCAGCCTTCCCGTGCGGAAGGTCAGGAGTTTGAACCCTGATTGGATGTGGGAGGGAGAGTGGGGTGGTGGTGAGAGGTGGGTAGGAGGGTGATGGTGACAGGTGGGTAGGAGGGTGGTGGTGACAGGTGGGTAGGAGGGTGGTGGTGACAGGTGGGTGGGAGGGTGGTGGTGACAGGTGGGTAGGAGAGGTGGGTGGTGGGTGGGTGGGTGGTGGTGGACAGGTGGGTGGAGGGTGTGGTGGTGACAGGTGGGTAGTGGTGAAGAGGGTGGTGGTGGTGACAGGTGGGTAGGAGGATGGTGGTGACAGGTGGGTAGAAGGTTGGTGGTGACAGGTGGGTAGGAGTGGTGGTGGGGACAGGTGTGTAGGAGGGATGGTAGGGTGGGACAGGTGGGTATGATGACAGGTGGTAGGGTGGTGGGTAGGATGGTGGTGGTGACAGTGGTAGGGAGGGTGGTGGTGACAGGTGGGTAGGAGGGTGGTGGTGACAGGTGGGTAGGAGGTGTTGTGAGGGTGGTGGTAGTGGTAGACAGGTGGGTTTGAGGTGGTGGTGACAGGTGGTTAGGGGTGGGTGGTGACAGGTGGGTAGCTGGTGGTGACAGGTGGCGTAGAGTGGTGGTGAGTGGGTAGGAGGGTGGTGGTGACAGGTGGGTAGGAGGGTTGTGAGCGGGAGTGTGTGGTGACTGGTGGGTGGGAGGTGGTGGGAGAGGTGGTGGGTGGGTGGGTGACAGGTGGGTGTGTGGGAGTGGGAGGAGGTGGTGTGAC
Source organism: Branchipolynoe longqiensis (assembly GCA_030323885.1). Taxonomy (NCBI): domain Eukaryota; kingdom Metazoa; phylum Annelida; class Polychaeta; order Phyllodocida; family Polynoidae; genus Branchipolynoe; species Branchipolynoe longqiensis. The sequence goes on from CM059202.1 coordinate 1,325,694, forward strand.
ATGTGTGTGGTGGGGTGGTGGAGGTGGGTGGGTAGGGGGTGTGGTGACAGGTGGGTGGTGGTAGTGTGGTGGTGGGAGGTTGGTGGTGAGGTGTGTGGTGGTGACAGGTGGGTCCGAGGGTGGTGGTGACAGGTGGGTAGAAGGGTGGTGGTGACAGGTGGGTAGGAGGGTGGTGGTGACAGGTGGGTAGGAGGGTGGTGGTGACAGGTGGGTGGGAGGGTGGTGGTGACAGGTGGGTAGGAGGGTGGTGGTGACAGGTGGCTAGGTGGGTGATGGTGACAGGTGGGTAGGAGGGTGGTGGTGACAGGTGGGTGCGAGGGTGTTGGTGACAGGTGTGTTGGAGGGTGGTGGTGACACGTCGGTGGGAGGGTGGTGCTGACTGGAAAAAGAGAGAGGGAGGTAGAAGAGGTGAGAGAGGAGGTGAGAGGGATGGGGAGGGAGGGGAGAAGGGAGAGGGTTCTACTTCTAGTTAAAATTAGGGCAATTTTATTTAGAAATAGCATCCCTGATGAGTGATTTTCTAAGGGACATATTTCGTGACACTGACAAACAACAGCAGCAATTTCAGACTTTGAACTAGAGCACGGCCTGATATCACCTCAGATATTACCAGGACGTAAAACTCCAACTCCAAGTGGGGCAGCACTATAAAGTCGCCACGAGTGCGCACTGTCACAATCAGCGTGGTCCTGATATGGGTTATTGCCTTAAATGTTACTAGGACTTAAGACTTTAGTGTTTCTCCCACGAGTCCAAACTCGAGCTAATTCCTATCGATTGCAGCTTAATCACAAAACAATAAACCGCCTAGCATCTCTTCAACTAATCCCCCCCCCCCCCCGCCCCACACACCTCTCCAGCAATCAATTGGCAATTACCTTTTTGATTTAACAACCTCTGTCCCATTCGCCCTCCCCGACACAATGTCTCCTCCGCACCTCCCGCCCCCTCCTCCCCACCGCCCCACTTCCTCCTCCTCCGCACCTCCCGCCCCCTCCTCCCCCACCGCCCCACTTCCTCCCCCCTCCTTCCACCACTGCCTCCTCCTCCGCACCTCCCGCCCCCTCCTCCCCACCGCCCCACTCCTTCCCACAACTCCAGCCCCTTCCTCCTCCCCCTCCTCCTCCACCTCCTCCCCCTCCTCCCCCCCCCTCCTCTTCCCCCTTCCCCCTCCTCCTCCCCCACCCTTCCCTCATCTCACACCCCCCTTCTACCCCCTCCCCTCCTCCCCTTCCTTCACCACCACCCGCTTCCTTCCTCCACCCCCACCCCCTTCCCCCACCTTCACCCCCACTCCTGCCCACCTCCTCGCCTCCTTCTGCTCATCCTCCACATCTCATCTCCCCAAACCACCTTCCCCAACCCTCCCCCATCTCCCCCCCCCCCCCACATACCTCCCGCCCTCCTCCCTACACCCTCCATCCCTACCCCTATCGCCACACACCCTACTCCCCTCCTTCCCCCTCCCCCACCCCACACCCCCCTGACGGCCGCCACGCAACCCGCCGCCCGCCGCCTGGTGGGATAAAACCGAACCAATCACTGTTTCACCACTATCTCACCAGGGGGCGTCGCCAGGCGACCCCTGCGTCGTGCCCTTCTTGCATTATCGCCCAT